>CAKNXH010064045.1:51385-61510 GCA_932178445.1 Andricus quercusramuli | reverse complement strand
ACCTTCTACAACTCAACCAATACTTTCCATCCCATTTTCGTTCAGGGGTGTTTTTCAAGAGAAAAAATCAAGCTTTTTTTCTAGCCTAACTAAAAAAATATCAAAAATGCCGCATTGAGAGAAAATCACAAAAATGTTTTTTAAAATGAAAAATCAAGGTGAAATAATTTTTTTATTGTTCATTGGTTATTTTTGCTGTAAACCTTGTTAAAATACCTTTCTAAAACCCGCATAAAAAAGTTAAATTGGATAACTGTAACAGGAGTTATGTACAATTGAAGGTTAGCAGTCGGGGTGAATCGGCGAAAATTCGGACCCCTGTATCTTGACAACCCGTCATACTAGGTGTGCCCCCTTTACAGAATTCAAAGAAGTCCACTAGCACTACAATCTGGCGGAGTTTGAATAAGATAGGCGACAACAAAATTTTAGGCGGGGACACTTGGGAAATTTTACCCCATATATTAGTTTTAATTTGCTGTATACTTTATCATAGTTTATGTGTGCATTCAATAAGAAAAAGGTTGGGCTTGGACAACAAAATAATTTTGTTGGTATACGTACATGCAACAAACTTTTTTTTGTGCAAAAAAAAACAATTTTGTTGCAGGAATATGTTTCGAAGTGTTTTATCAGAAAGAAGTATAGAACAAATCCAACTAATGTAAAAGTAGATTCAAGTGAAATCCAATTATAATCAGTGTTTCTACTCACCTGGAAAACGTGAAATTGTTACAGAATTTGCATATACCTAGAAAAACCATTAATGAATAAATAAAAAAAACCTAAAAAAAAATTTTATTGTAGTATAAAATTAATGTCCTGTTGGACACATAGAATTGTTTGAGGCTTATCGTTCGATCACAGAAGTTAAGCACCGCCTTGGCTCGGTTATATTTGGATGGGGGCCGTAGTACTAGACGGGGAGTTTACTTTTTTAGCTTTTTAAGCTGTCTTTAATCTTTAACTCATAATAATAATAATAATAATAATAATAATAATAGTAAAATACCAATGTTTCTTCATTGGTGAAAGTAACTTTTTAAAAATACTTCTATTTAAATCATACTTCCTTTTATCATTTTCACCCATCTCAAGAAAATATCTTTTATTCAAAATATTAATGTGTTTTAAATATGCAGTGGATTTTAAGTATGTGATAATAAAGCTTTTTAGGCTGTCTGCTATACTCTCTATCTCATAATAATAATGATAATAATAAAATAACAATGTTTCTTAATTGGCGAAAGTAACTTTTTTTTAAATAATTCTATTTAAATCATACTTCCTTTTATCATTTTCACAAACCTCAAGAAAATATCTTTTATTTCAGATATTAATGTGTTTTAAATATGCAGTGGATTTTAAGCATATGATAATAAAATAAAAATTTGTTATAATTATTATTAAAATTCATGGACTCTAGTAACAAATTTATGAAATTATCAGATATCAAGCATATACAATGAAATCAAACGAATAGGTATATGACGTAAATTGGGACTTTAATTGCTTTTAACCTTATTCAAATTCAAATCCTTTACATTCAAATTGAATTGTAGATCATTCAAATTGAATGCTTGACAATTCAAATTCAATTATATCATTTTAAATTAAATTCTAGAAATTCTGTTTGGTTTTTTGACAATTAAATGGAATTGTAGTATACATATATAAATTAATTTCTAAAAATTCAAATTGAATTCTATATCAAATTTGAAAATAAATTCTTCAGCCAATTTAAGTTGAATTTTAGGAAACTCAAGTGCAAACTAGTCAATTTTATTAAATTCTAGGAAAAGCAGACGGATACTATTAAGTTTAAGTAAATACGTCTAAGAAAATAAAATGTGAATGTTTATCCACTTAATTCATTCACATCTTTATAGCACTTTATGTTGAACTAAATTATATCTGGTTTGCTCGCATCCATCAGTCTTGGTGATAAATTACTATTAGATTGACAAAAAATTGCAAAAAAGAGACTAAACTAAATAAAAATTCTCTCATTACAAAGTGACTCTGATTTTGTATTGTTTTTCAATTCAAATAATCTTTGAGCACCTAGTTGCGATTGAACAATATACGCCTCTCAACAATTAAATGGGATTTAGAAACATGCAACAAATTTCAATATAGTTGAAATATACTTTCAGTTGACTGTAGTTTCCTTCTTATAAATAAGAGAGCCTCCTACAAAAAAAAGAGAAGTAGAGAAGCAAACGTAGCGATTTAGGATTCATTATCTCATGAGAATAATCTGTTATTTATTATTATGATTTATAATCTTCATCAGCCGGGAAGCATTACTGCAAGGACTTATGAAGAATTTAAATACGGGTCACGTCTAAATTTCTACGTCTTTTTCATCGGGTCTAAACAAAAGTAAAACTTTGTTTCTTTTCAGATTTTTATATCTCAACACTTCTTGTCAAACTCCAAACCATCGAAGCTAGGGATTAATTACATACATTTTTTATGTACACCAGATTGCAAAATTACATAGATCTTGCATAAAAATTGGAAGAATGTGTGTTCTGGATATCTCACAGACTTTTAAACTAGTTTTTACGGTCTCTAAACCTTACCCAAAAACCACCTTTAATAGCCAGAGCAAATCCTTTCTGAAATTCTATAGGATCCTTCGTTTTTTCACTTTTCTCCAGAATAAAATTTTGCAAAATCTTCACAAACAGAATTTTCGTTTCCATCAAGGCAAACCGATTTCCGATACACTTTCTGGGACCGAGACCAAAAGGTAGATATGTGTAAGGATTGATCTTATCCTTGTTTTCATCACTAAATCTTTCAGGATCAAACTTCTTCGGCTCTGGAAAATACTTGGGATCGTGGTGTATTCCATAAATGGAAATAAGAAAAAGAGAATTAGGTTCTGCTACGTATTCACTGCTATCTGGAGTAGGTTTGGGAAAAGTATGCCTGTGAACACAAATTCTATCAGTCCCAAGAGCTGGTGGATACTTCCTTAGTGTTTCAGATATCACCATATCCATATATTTCATCTTTGAAATATCTTCATAGGTCATCTCACTACCTTCTTTTGTTAAATTGTCCACTTCACTTCGAAGCTTCTCCTGAATATCTGGGTTCACTGCAAGTTCATGGGCCAAAAAACACATTAAGGTCGACGCAGTATCAAAGCCCGCGAAGAAGAAAATAAAAGCCTGTGCAACAATATCGTCAGTTGATAAATCAATTCCATTTTCTTTATCTCTAGCTTCCATCAATAGGTGGATCATATCAGGTCTGATAAAATTCTTATCCTCTCTTGCTTTCAATGTCTCACGAATTACCCTTTTGAAAAATTGATTTGTTTTACGTGACAAAAATGTTTGTCCCAGCAGCCTCATTAATTGAGGGCAAATCACTAAAATCATGGTTTTTAGGAGTCGACCAAAATTAAACTTTGTAGCATCTTTTCCCCTCACATAAAATTCGTTCTTTTTATCCTTCAAGGAGTCGACACTTATCCCAAAAGCTGCAGAGGCGATTACATCATTTGTGTATCTCGTGAAGACATCCTTCGCTTCTAAACAATTAGCTTCTTCTGGATGCTTTAAAAAATATTCCACAAAGCTTGTCGAACATTTTAACACCAGTTGGAATATAAACTTCATTTTTGTTGCCGTAAAAGATGGACTCAGAGTACTTCTCAATTCCTTCCAACGTTCTCCTCGCAAAGAAATAAGATTTTTCCCGAGAACAGGGTCCGTTTTCTCATCGATGACGCTCTCATGGTCAGGAAAATGATCGAAATTCTTGATAAGTATTTCCTTGATCAATTCTGGATCTCGAATGATAGCCACAGGTGTTGTAAATTTCATCAATCCATAGTATTTTGCTTCGGGAAAAGCATTGTATAGTGAGAGAAAAATATCTTCTGCTGTCATTCGTCCAAAAAAGAAGGAGACATTACTTCCCAGGAGTGGCAGAGGTGGAACATTGGGGATTTTTCTTCGAGCCCAAAAATGCATTCGACGATAAAGCAGTACTATTGTACCTATAGTACCGACCACCACGGTCAAGAGAAAATATGTCGTCTCCATGAGACTAGCAGAGTGTCACTAAAGCTTTGGATATAGAGAGTTACTGCTTATCCTGTTGAACGAAAGGTGCATATATATTGAGGAAACATTGCTCGAATGAAGCTGAACTTTGTATCATTCATTCATTTACTTTTCTGGTACAGCGTGCACTCCTTATGATGCAATTTTAGCAAAGCATGGGTCGTAACTTCTATAGGATAACATTTTTTTTGCCATAATTGATTTAGGCATGGTAAATTAATAGATAATACAAATAAAGAAACAAGATTTCTAGGATTCGCTAGAGGATTCGTTTATATTTCAAATTGCACCATTTTAAGCACTGTAAATAAAGATTTTTGTAGACATTGCTCTGAAAAGATAGTTTCATGTTCAAGGCGTGCATGTGGAAAAAAATGTCTTAATTTTTCATTGTTCAAGTTGAAAAGCTACAAGTTTGAACACATTTATAGTTTTTAATGCATCAAACTAAACATTTTTTGAACTATTAGACTTTTTTGATATTATATATTGTAAACGATTTAAATTTTGACCTTTTCAATTTTGAATGCTTCAAACTCAAAACTGGCGATGTGTGTCTAGGTTATCTATAGATTTCATATAGATATGAATTTTATATTTTGTGAAGTTTTTAAGTCAAATTGAGCTGCAATTTTTCATATTTGCATTTGAAACTATTTGATTGTATAAATTTTATTAATTAAAATGTGGAATTGTTTTGCAATTTTAGATAGTTAAATTTAAAACTATTTCATTAGGAACATTTTTAATTAAAAATTGTTGATTGAAGCTTACTATTTGAATAAAATAATTGTACAATCTGAAAATATTCCACTCGCGTAGAGTGGGGCAAAAAGAGTTTCAGTGGATAAATATTCGATTTCGACTTCTTTAAATCAAAGATTTTCAAATTTCGAAAAGATTTTTGTGTTTGGATTTTGATGCAAAATGTTTTCAAGTTTTTGTTTATCGACAAAATTGACATTTTTTTTAACTTTACAGAAGTATGGGGTTTTTGAAGGGTTTCTGATTTATCACAAAAGATCTTATACACAAATTCTTCTAAAAAAATTAATGAAGAAAAGTTATTTTTCGGGATTGGCAATGTTTAGCTCATTCAGCAACAAGAGTTTTTGTACAAAATGTGAGAGAAATTCGTATTTCATAACGATTAATTGAAAATTTATTCGGCAATTCTTCGCAGAATTTTTATAGACAAATTCACAGTTTGGATATTTTTCAACGTACAGGCTTTTTTATACATAAATTTAGTTTGGCTATTTTTCAAAGAACACGATCAATTTTTTTACGGAATCAACTAAGAAAATTTTTCAATAACGCTTTGCTACGAGGATTCGCAAATTTATAAGAATTATTCATGATTTTAATAATTTTAATAATTTATTCTTTCAATATTTCCCAATATTTTAGTAACTAATTTTGAATTTGAACTATTTTGTTGAAAATGCGTCTTTTGGTTGAAACTGCAACTGTTTGGTTAAGAATGTAACAATTTCGTTGAAAATTAATTTTTTTTAGTGAAAATTTTTTATTTGAAAATCCTACTACTTATGTGAATATTCATGTATTTAAACAAAATCTTTTTTTGATAGAAAATTAATCTTTTTGGTTGAAAGTTCGTCGTTTTGTTTGAGAATTTATTTTCGTATGTTAAAAGATCGACTATTTGGTTAAAAAATAAACTGTTTTGTTGAAAATTTAATTATATTTTTGAAAAGTCAACTCTTTGGTTGAAAATTTGATTATTTTGTTGAAATTCCTTTTTTTTTATGAAATATCAATTATTATATTTTTTGTTAAGAATTCATCTTTTTATTGAAAATTCGACTTTTTATGTTGAAAATTCAACTATTTTTGGTTAAAGTTTAATCTTTGTTTTTTGTTTCGAAATACGTCTATTTGGTTCAAAATTTACCTTTGTAGGTTGAAAATACAAAAATTTGGTTAAAAATTCCACTATTTTGTTGAAGATTTAATTATTTTTTGGAAAATTAAACTATTTTGTTAGAAAGTCATCTTTTTGGCGAAAATTCAACTGTTTTGTTGAAAATGTCTTCTTTTCGATTGAATATTCATCTTTTATTATAGAAAAGTCCAGTTTTTTATTGAAATAAATACATTGTTTAATTAAATGTTTTTTTATTTTGAAGCGTTTTTTATTATGCGATTTTACATTTTTCACTATCAGAACTGAGTACTGCTTCTGCGAACAACGAGCGAAAATTTCATATCAGCTTTCGCTGTAGTCTAGAATTATTATTATTATTATACCATTAAGCCATTTCCCTTTCGGGGTAGGCGTGACTTGCTCGGTTGGGGAATAGTAAACAGGTGAATAGGTATAGAGTAGGTTGGTATATGGGCATAAGGTATATAGGAGTTTTATAGGTGTTAGGGATAGGTGTTTTAGATCGATCTGGAATTCTCGTGTCATTTATTTAGATGACACGTTCATTCCGCAACACTGCTCCGACCCAGGTTGCTGATCAATCTCTCTAGCGATCACCCCAAGTGAGGAACCTCACAAAATTGTTATGTATGGTTCCCCACTTGGGCCCATTAGTATCCAAAGTCTCTGTTTCAGGCGCCATTCACACTATTGTCACTCTGTTTACAAACTATTTGTCGCCACACATTTCTGTCCTGGCATACTACTCTAGCTTCCTTCACGTCCATGCATTTCTTCACGCAAGCTCTTCTGTTCCTATGGCTTCTTACGTCTCTTCGGATTAATGTCTCATTCACAGATTCTGACCATTCTTTCGGCGGTCTACCTCTGGGCATTCTACCATTTACTTTACCTTTATACACTTGCTTCGTCAGTCGTTCATCTTTCATTCTTTCAAGATGTCCGAACCACCTTAGCTGATTTCTTTCCCATATGTCAACTAGTGTCTCTTGTGTACCACATTCTTTGAGGATTGTCTCATTTCTGACTTTGTCCATCAGTGTTTTCCCGCATATTATGCGGAGAGGTTTCATGCCGATCGCGTTGATTTTGCTCCTGTCCTTTTCTTGACAGGTCCATGTCTCGCTACCGTATAGTACAGTTGGTACGAAGATAGAGTTATGTATGGCCATTTTAGCTTTTTTTGATATGTTTTTATTTCTGAGGATGGATCCTGCTCTACCGATAACCTGCTTACCCTTATTTATGCGCCTATCTAACTCCCCATCTATTTTTCCGTCGCTAGTGAATAGGCTACCCAGATATACGTACTTGTCAACTTGTTCTAATCCCTCACCATTTAGGACAATGTTGCACATTGTTTTCTCGCTTTTTCCCTCAAACACCATGATTTTCGTTTTATTCACGTTAATTTTGAGGCCCATGTTCTCCATGCTTGTATTTAGTTTATTCAACATTCTTTGCAAGTCCTCGATTGATTCTGCCATAAGAATCTTGTCATCTGCGAAAGCTAACCCACGTACCTTGACGGTTTCGAGATTTACACCTTCTTCGTCGAAGAGGGCAGTTCTTAGACATTTATCCATGAATATGATAAATAGCCACGAGGACATAACGCATCCTTGCTTCACCCCTTGCATAATATCGAACCAGTCGCTCAGTTTCCCATTTACCCTTACACTCGCTTTACTGCCTGTATAAATTGTTTTTATTGCTTGTAGGAGCCCTCCATTTACTCCATACTCTTTAAGGATTTCCCAAAGTTTAGTTCTATTTACCTTGTCGAATGCTTTTTCTAGATCAATAAATGCACAGAAAACTTTCTTTCCTACTCTCAAGCTTTTTTCTGTGATCTGTCTTAGGCTAAATATCTGATCTGTACATGACCTTCCTGGCATAAATCCACATTGGACTTCCCATATCTTCTCTTCTGTAATTTCCATTACCCTACGGATAAGTATTTTTGAGTATATTTTACTTACGGTACTTAGTAGGCTGATACCTCTGTAATTACTGCAGTTGCTTTTATCTCCTTTTCTTTTGTATATTGGTACGATAATCGCTTTTCTCCAATCGTCTGGGACTTCTCCCGTTCTAATAAAAAAGCTAATTACACACGGAATTGAACTCTATTTGATTATATCAGCAACAAAAAATTAATGAATTTTTAAAAATGTGTTTGAATTGTTGTTAAAATTGAAGAAATTGGGGAAAAATGAGAAACTTTGAAATATTTTCGATTGTTAGCTTCATGATATTTCACCGTGATAACATGAACTGTCACCGATAATCGGTTTTTTCCCCATAAAATCAGAATTTGAACCATAAATAGATTTTAAATTCAGTTGTGCGAAATTTAATTTAAAATTATAGTTTAAAAGTCACTGATTTCGATACATTTGATTATAAATGATTTTGTCGGAATTTTCGGGATCCGAATTTGGCGTAAAATCAGTTTTTGTGAACATTTCTTATTGAATAATAAATTATTGTGTGAGAGTGAAATGTAATAAGAAATACTTAGTACAGTGCACCGCGTGTAATTTGAACCAAGTGCATGCATAAGAGGGAAGCGAAGTGCGATAGTGGTGCATTGTCAGAGGCTCGTCTTCCGCTTATTACACCCGATAAACATCTTTACGAGGCAGAGCGTGTGCAGCTGCATCTTCGTTGATGAAAATTCTCTACATATTTTTCTGCCTTAGAATCTTAGATAACATCGACCTAAATCCCTATCAAATAGAATCCAGAAGAAACTGGAATAGCTTCCAAAATTTGACCTTGTAATGTATTTTTTGTACTTGAATTTTCAACCAAAAAATATGAAACCACAACAAAAATTGTAATAGTTGATATTTTAACCAAGTAAAAATGTTTATTTCCAATCAAAAACAGTTGAACTAAAGTAAAACTACAAAGTGAGATACATTTTCCAATCATAAAGACGAACTTTTAACAAAAGTGGAATTTTTAACCAAGAAAGATTTTTCCGCCAATATAGAAAAAAATTGCATCCAAAATGTTAAATGTTCAATTATAAAGATGAATTATGAATAAAAAATTAATTTTAAGCCAAATAGTTGAATTTTCAACTCAAAAGATAATTTTTCAACCAATAAGATTAATTTTGTGCAAAAAAAAGACGAATGCTTATCAAAATACATGAATTCTTAACCGAATAGTTAAATTTTCAATCAAGAAGATAAATTTTTAACCAAATGACAAATCTTCAACAAATTGCATCAATTTTCAACCTAATAGTTGAATTTTTTAACTAAAAAGGATCAATTTTCAACCAAAAACGGAATAGTTACATTTTTATAAAAAAAAACTAATTTTCATTTAAAAAAATAGTTTTTTTTTACAAAAAAGTTGAATTTTTTACCAAATAGTTCAATTTTCTACCAGAAAATATGAATTTTCATCAAAGAAGTTCATTTTAAACTAAACGGTTGGGTATTCAACCAAATAGTTTAAGTTTTCAGTTAAAAAAATTAATGTTCATTTTTAAAAGACGAAGTCTCAACAAAAGACATACATTTGTAATCGAATAGTTAAATTGTCACCCAAGAAGATATATCTATAAAAAAAAGACGATTCTTCAACAAATTACACCAATTTGCCACCTAATAGTTGAATTTTTGGAACTAAAAAGGATCAATTTTTAACAAAAAATGGAATATGTAATGGAATAGTTAAATTTTCATCTAAGAAATTTAATTTTTATTTTTCAAAAACGAATTTTAACAAAATATATACATTTTCAACCAAATAGTTGAGTTTTTAAATCCCATATAATTAATTTTCTACCAAACAGACGAATTTTCAACAAAGTACGTTTGTGCCGAAAAAATCCGACCAAAAAGATTAATTCTCTACCAAAAAAAGAACTATTTTCCACAAATTACATAAGTTTTTAACCCAATATTTGAATTTTTAAACTAAAACGGATCACAATTTAACAAAAAATGGATTAGTTACATTTTCATTTAAAAAAAAATTATTTTTCAATAAAAAATAGTTTTTGCAAAAAAGTTGAATTTTTTTAACAGACAGAATTTTTACCAAATTGGTGAATTTTCAAACCAAGAAGAGGGATTTTTTACAAGATATTGAATGTTTTACTCG
>CAKNXH010064045.1:0-35255 GCA_932178445.1 Andricus quercusramuli | reverse complement strand
GGGATTTTCAAGATTTCAGGGTATTTTTAAAACTTCTAAGGTATTTTTCAGAGCTTTTAATTTGAAATATTTTAGTGAATTTTAAAAGATACCAAGAAATGTTTCATTAATTATTACATTAATTTGAAGGTATTTCAAAGCCTTTAAAATATTTTAGGATAAAGAATTTTCTAGAATTTCGGAAGATATGGAACGACTTTCAAGGATCTTTAAAGTTTTATGATATTTGGAAAGGTTTCACAGGATTTTATGATTTGCGGAGGATTATAATGATTTTAAGGGATTATTTTAATGCTCTTAGTGTATTATTTTAATAAATTCTCCTGTATCTCAGGAAATATCGTCATAAAATTTTAACTATATTTTATAATATTGTAGCGTATTTCGCAGGGTTTCAAAAATTCGAAGAGATTTGAAATTATTTTTGTTAATTCACTCTGAACTCCTAATAATTTATTCCGAATTCTTCTTATTCTTGGAAATTCTTTCGAACTTTTCAAATTTAATTGAATTCTTCTAAATCTACTCAATTCTACTTAATTCAGTCGGGGTTTTTTTTTATCAAAGTCTTTAAAATATTTTAAGGTATTTTTTCGAATACCTTGGCATTTTTAAGAGCATTTACAAATTTAAAAGGATTTCGAAACATTTTAAAGGATTTTAAATATTTTAGGAAATTTAAAAATATTCCCAGAAATTTTTTATTTCTTTCAATATTTTGAATGGATTTTAAAGACTTTGAAATATTTTAGAGTATTTAAAAAGATTCCAAGGCATTTTAAAGAGATTCAAACAATTTTAAGTGATTCCCAAAGGTTTTAGTAATTTTATGGAATTTGAAAAAAATTGCATGCGTTTTTGAAGAATTTCTGAAAAAGTATTTTATTAAATTTCGTAGGATTTCAGGAAGTATCATCAGATTTCATGTAATTTCACGGGATTTTATAATATTTAAATGGATTTCAAAGAATTTATTTACAAGAAGTGAGGGATTTCGTAGGGTTTCAAAAATTCTAAGAGATTTTCAAATATTTTTTTTTGCATTTCACTTGGAATTCGCCCGGCATTATTAATTTATTATAAATTCTTTCAAATTGTTTTGAATCATTCTTCTAAATTCATTCAATTCTACTCAATGGATTTCTAAACAGTTTTTGTTTAATTCATCTTAAAGTCTTTAAAACTCACCTTTAATTCTTAGGCATTTCATCAAATTCCTTTAAATTCTCTTTCATTTTTTAAACTCATTCAGTCAATGTTTTCATATATTTGAATTGTTTTCAATTCACTTAATTGCTTTTCAAATTCAGATTATTTTTTATGAATTTCATTAAATTCTTCTCATTTCCCATAAATTCCTCTAAATCTACTCAAATTTTATTGCAATCAATGGAATTTTTTCGATTTTAAAAATTGTTTCCAATTGATAAAATGACAAAAGAATTTTAAATATTTTGAGGTATTTTTTTACTTCCTTGGCATTTTCAAGAGCTTTAAAAAATGTCAAGGGATTGCAAAGGTTTTGAAGTATTTGAAATATTTTAGCACATATTAAAAGATTCCCAGAAATTGTTGCCAGATCTCATAGAATTTTACGGGATTTAATAATATTTTAGTGGATTTTAAAAGTTTCAAAGATTTGAAGAGTTTTTAAATTATTCTGAAATTCACCCTAAATCCTTATTTATCTATCCTGAATTCTTTTTAATTCTTTGGAATTCTTTTTAATTTTTTTTTAATTCAATTGATAAAATGATCAATGGCTTTGACATATGTTTTTTATTTCCTTGGCATTTTAAAGAGCTTTAAAAAGTTTTGAGGGATTGCAAAAGTTTTAAAGTATTTGAAATATTTCCGCCCTTCTTGAAAGCTTCCCAAAAATGGTTGATTTATTTCAATAGTTTGAAGGAATTTCAACAACTTTTTTCAAGAGATTTAAACAATTTTAAGGGATTTCCAAGGTTTTTAATAATTTAAGGGATTTTTAAAATTATTTCCAGTTCATGTGGATTCTTTTGAACTGTTTTGTAGTCATTAGTCATTTGTAGGGTTTCAAAGATTTAAAGAGCTTTTCAAAGATTTTTTGCAATTTATTTGGAATTCGCCCTAAACTGATTTTTTATGAATTTAATCGAATAATTCTTATTTCCTTTAAATTCATCTAAATTTATTTAACTTTTACTGAAATGAATGGAATTTTTTCGATTTTTAAAATTATTTCCAATTCATTTGAATTTTTTTATGGAAATAAATTTGTAGTTTTCTACAGTTTGAAGAGATTTGAAGTTATTTTTTTTATTCACCCTGAATTCTTTCAAATTCTTTGGAATTCTCTTGAATTTTTCCAGTTTACTTGAATTCTTCGAATTAATATACTCAATTCTACTTAATTTAATAGATTTTTTTGAATTTTTGAAAGTTTTTATTTGATTGATCCTGAAGTCTTTCAACCTCACATTGAATTCTTAGCCATTTCATAAAATTCTTGTAAATTCTTTTTTAAATGCACTTCGAATTTCTATAAATTTCATCGAAGTATTCTTGTTTCCTTCAAATTCCTTTGAATTTATTCTAATTTTACGAAAACAAATTGAATTTTTTTGGTACTCTAATGAGCGTGACAGAAAGTACCCTTCGGTTCCCATATTTTGTCCCGTAGCGATTGTGAGGCCTAATATGAATCAATATATTGATTAATCATGCATATTCAGGATCCTTATGCGCCACTTTTCAACAGAATTCTTTTTTCGATTTTCAAATTTTTTTTTGGTTGTTTATTTTTTCCTTATTTTCCATAGAAAATTGCTATTATTGCGCAAAAGTCGTATAAATTATATATAGCTTATTTCCTTATGAATAAGATACTTTGAGGTCTGTTTAAATAAAAGTTGGTAAAATTTAAATAATTACTAGTGAAAGTTTACAGATTTGATTAGCGAAAAGTACCGAAAATTAGTAGAAAATTAATAATTCGATTAGTAAATATATTTGATAATTCAACAGTGCAAATCAACTAATTGCACGATGCAAAAAAAAATTACTTAGATCTCTACATAATAATTGAAAAAGGTTATAAAAATGGAAAACGTAAAAAATAGAAAAGGTTAATAAAACGACGCGACGGTGTAACATTTTTAACTCTATTAAAACGATAAGTAGGCCATATTGAGAAATTGTTGACGTGACCTAGTCTGTTTTTATTTTCAAAATATCGCCTTTTAATTGTTTTAACAAATTTAGGAAAAATAAGAATTTTGTACAATCTGAAAATTATAGTGGATCAATGTGGGATAAATGTGAATCAATACATTGATTAAGTATACATCCATGATCCTCATGTGCTACTTTTCAAACGAGTTTTGTTTTCGAGTTTCAAATTTTTTTCGGTTGCATATTTTCCTTATTTTTCATAGAATATTGCAATTATTTCGCAAAAGTAAAAATCATTTGAGTTGAATAAGCATCAGCTTGAATAAATATGAAATTGAGAGCCTGAAGAAGGTTATTTTAGTTGTAGAGCTTTATAGTTGTATACTTTGAGGTATCTTTAAATAAAAATTGGTAAAATTTAAAAAATTTCTAGTGAAAGTTCACAGATCAATTAGCGAAAAGTGAGCCACTAAAGCTTAGTAGAAAAATAGTAATTCGATTATTGGAGACATTTGCTAATTCAGCAGTGCAAAGCAACTAATTGCTCGGTGCAAATAAATACATTTATTAAAGACTGCTTATAATAATTAAAAAAAAACTTTATAAAAATGTATAACGTGAGAAATCAAAAAATTTAATAAACAACGCGAAGGTGTATCATTGTTAACTCTTTTGAAATAAGTAGTTCATATTGAGAAATTGTGGACGTGACCTAGTCTGTTTTCATTTTCAAAATATTGCCATCTAATTGTTTTTTAAAAGTTAGGAAAAATGATAATTTTTTACAATCTTATAATTACATATTTTAATTGTATAGCTTTTTTCCTTATGAGAAAGATACTTTAAAGGCTCTTTAAATAAAAATGGGTAAAATTAAAGTAATTACTAGTGAAACTTTACAGATTCTATTAGCGAAAAGTGAGCCACCAAAAATTAGTAGAAAACCAATAATTCGATTAGAACAGATATTTGCTAATTCAGCCTAATTAAACCGGAAAACGTGAAAATTAGAAATATTTAATAAAATAATGCGATGGTGTAGCCTGTCTCCAATTTAAAAACCTTGCCGTCTCTAATTGTTTGAACAAAGTTTAAAAAAAATACGAATATTTTAGTCTCTCAAAATTACAATGGATCGGAAAATTACTTATACCAGGCCTCGCAGACCCTATAGAATAAAATATAGGGACCTACTTTTTGTCACGCTCATAGGATACTTTTTCGCGTTCAATGGGTCACAAATTCAGGATAAATTCATGAGACTTGAAAACAATCAAGTGAAATTTAAAAGAATTCAAATTAATTGGAAAAAAATTCAAAAAATAGAAAAATACCTATTAATTATCAATCAGTCACACCTCCTTCCCTGGAGGAAACAAGTCTCGTCGATAATAATATGCATATTGCATATATAAAGATAAAAAAACTTCAAAGAAATAATGCATTGATTATAACATCTCACGGGACAGGGTAGACATACTGCAGTCCGGAAATTGCTTCCGGTACTCTGTTACCACTTGTAGTAAATATTGTTTCTGACTTTCGTCTCTAGTAAAAAGGAAATTAGAGTCAGATATCAATTTTAAAAATATCTCTTTTATTTTAGATAAATATATCCACAAAAAAGAAAGCGATTGTTCAATATATGATTCTCTCTAACGTTTATTTATTATTTGTTTATAACTAAAAAGGCAAAGCAAAGTTAATCATTAAAAAAACACCCAACTTTCTAGCACTTATCTAAGAGAAGATAGTTATAAACTATAATTAATTGTTTAAATAAGCATGTTTGTTAACTTGCATTAATTATTACCTCACTGAGTTAAAATTGGATGAAAAGTTGTAGAGTTCAGAAAAAACCGAAACTATTCAACGCTTATCTAAGAGAAGATAGTTAGAAACAATAATACATTATTTAAACAACTATGCTTTTCACTTGCATTATTTATTACTTTACTAAGTAAAAAGTAAGTTAAAAATTTCAGAAGAAACCGCAACTGTCTGGCATTAATAAAGAAGAAGATAGTTATAAATAATAATAATTTGTTTAAATAAGTATTTTTGCTAAATTGAATTAATTATTAACTCACTTCGAGTGAAAAGTAGACAGATAGTTGAACATTTCAGAGAAAATGCAACTTTATAGCATTATTCAAATGAATATTATTAACAATTAAAAAATATTGTTCAATTATTTTTGTTAACATTTATTAAGTATTACCTGACTCTAATTTAAACTTGGACAAAAAGTGGACAGTTTAAAAAAAACTGCAATTTTCCAGCATTATTGTAAGATAATATTAGTAACAATAATAATACATTGTTTAAACAATTATTGTTCTCAACATTAATTATTACCTCACTGTAACTGAATTTTCCAAGAAAAATTTTCAAAAAACAATAAATTATTTTTAACAATTTATGCCAACATCTAATTTTCAGTATAAAGTAGAATTTTATGTATTAGAAACAGTTTCCATTTTTAAAAAACCCGCAAAACCCATTTTCTCACCTATGGGGTTATTTAGAGACCCAAATAAAACAGACTTGTGGGGGTGATATTTAAAAAGTAAGATTTTATTCGTATTCTATGTCTAACTGTGAAAAAAAATGTTGTGTTTCAACTTGATTTAGCTATTTATTGACGATTCTGAATAAAAGTTTCAAAAATGTCATGGGGCTTTCGCCACCTCTAAATATCATTTTTTTTAAACAAAAAAAATGAATTTATTCTATTTAAGTTTGCTTAATAATTGCAATCGATTGACGAAAAGTGAGCCACTAAAGAAGTCGAGATCTTTGCTAATTCAATAGTGGAAAACTTATTTTTTGATAAAAATATTATTTAGGACTGTATATAATAATTTAAAAAAAGTTGAAAACATGAAAGAAGGCCAAATAGAGAAATTCTTAAGGTGACCTAGTCTGTTTCTATTTTCAAAATTTTATCTTCTGTTTGTTTGAACAAAGTTAAGAAGAATGAACATTTTTTAGACTCTTTGAATGACATTGGATCAATGTACTCTTGACATTAAGTATAAATATTCAGGGTCTTCAAGTTCTACTTTTTAACAGAGTTCTGTTTTCGATTTTCTATTTTTTTCTTTCGCATATTTTCCTTATTTTCCATGGAGAATTGCAATTATTTAGCAAACTTAGTGAAGATTATTCGCTTTAAATGAGCATCAGCTTGAATAGTAGGATGGTCCAAATTTTTTTTCTCGAACTTTCATGCATATTGCCCGCAAATGTTTTCACACACACAACAGAGCAAAAATTGCGAAATAAATGAATTTTCAAACATATACATAATATGTCTACTAAAGAATGTCAATTTCCAAAAAAAAGTTGAATTTTGAACCAAAAAGATGTGTTTTCAACTAAAACAATGAATCTTCAACTGAAGTAGTTGAATTTTCAATAACAAATTAATTTGTACTAAAAAAGGTAAACTGTCAATCGAAACTTAAATAATTAAATTTTAAGATCAAAAAATGAATGTTCAACCAAACAGATGAAATTGAACTTTGAAAAAAAGCTAACTTTAAAGTAAATCTGTAACTGGAATAATTGAATTTTAAACCATAAAGCTGAATTTTAAGCCAAAATTATGAATCTTCAGCTAGAATAATTTAATTTTTTTCTAAAAAGATTAATTTTCAACCATGAAGATTAATTTCTACCAACAAGATGAATTTTCAACTAAAAAAGATCATTTTTCCACCAAAAATTGAATAAATAAATTTTTAGTCAAAAAATTAAGGTTCAGCGAAAGAGATAAATTTTTATCTAAAATTATAAAATATTAGACTGGAATAATATTTAGATTTTTAGTTTGAAAAACAAAGTAATTTTCAACCAAAAAACAACAAAATTTTCAACAAAAGAGTTTAAGTTTCAACCAAATAATTTGATGTAGATTTTCAACGAAATAGTTGAATTTTCAATTAAAACAGACAAATTTTCATCCAAATTGTTGAATTTTGAATAAGAAAATATCGATTTTCAACAAAAATTGGACATTCAAATTTTCAGTTGAAGGTATTAATTTTCAACAAAACTGATGAATTTTAAAGCAAAAATAGAATGTTTAAATTTTCTTTTAAAAATCTAATTCTTAGTCAAAAAAAGCAATTAATTTCTTGATAAAAATAAATAAAAGTACTCAAGACTGTACAAAAAAATTAAAGAAGTTTATCAAAATGGAAAACGTGAAACATAGAAATGTTTAATCAAATAACGTGACGGTAGGGCATTCTCAACTTTATTACAACAATAAGGTCATATTGTGAAATTGTAAATGTGAACTAGTCTGTCTCCAATTTAAAAACATTGTCTTCCGATTGTTTGACAAAATTTAAGAAAAATAAGAATTTTTCCAATTAAAATTAGTTAATGGGTTATAAATTAATTATGCACATTCCGGGTCCTTACGCGCTACTTTTCTACAGAATTCTATTTTCGATTTAAAAATTTATGTACATAATATTTGATAGAAAAATGAATCAAGAGAGCTTATGAACAATGAAAACATTGATAGAAATAGTAGGTATAGGTTTTGAAACACTTTTAGGAGAATTATGCCACTGGCTGATCTAAATGATTACTTATTAACAAATGAAAAATCTAATTTTTTCTATCTTTTAAACGAAAGGTATTTTGGAGACCTCTTTAGTGCTTACAGAAGTATTAGTCCTATCAAAAATAGTAATTGATAACAAATTTTTAGATCTTTTTTATGTGCACAATTTTTGTCTTTTCTTCTTTTTTCACATCTTGCCTAGTTTGGCCGCAGAATCAGATTTTTAATTTTTAATTTCTTTTTGTGCGATCAAAATTTGAATTTTCAATTTTTCAAGAAAATCCAAAAAGTTATTATGATAATCTTGTAGGGCTTTCAAACAGCAACGTTTTTATTTTCTTGACTTTCTTCATATCATGTGTTGTTTGGCTTAAAATGTTCGTTTTCGTTTTTATTTAATTCTGAAAATGCTATAACTGTGATAATTTTATTTTTATCAAAAAATTTGTAAATATAAATTATTAGAATTTCCGAGTCCTACAAAAGCCGCACAACGAACTTTCAAATCTTGAAAAAAGTTTTCTCAAAAATTTTGAAAATGCTCTAACTTTTTAAATTTTTATCAGACAGATACACACACACACGCACACAGTATACAGACAGGCCGACACACAGACAGAAACATTCGCAAAATCCTGTTTTTCGAGTTCAGAAGGACTCAAAACGTGGACATTTGACAAAAATGGGGGGGGGGGGGGGTATAATTTTACACAAATCTAATACTTTCTCTTATGAGAATGTAGAAATATATTTAACGGTTTTGAATTGAAAACGCGTTCCAAATAAAACAGTTTCGATTAGGTAAAATTTTTATAAAAAAGACAATATTTCGCATGGCATAAACAGGAATTGAAATTGTAGCATTTCTAAATAAGAGCGTTTAAAATTCGAATAATTTGAAATTGAAAGTGTTTGCAATTATTGAAATTTGTTTGAAAATTGGACAATTTTATTAGAAAGGAGTAGTTGAAATTGTATCTTAATATTTTCTAATTGGAAGCATTCACGAAATGAAAAAATTTCTTATTTTGATTTGAAGAGTCTAGAAATTGAATGATTTCAGATTGAAATTTCGAAAGTAGGACTATTTTTGAAGACATTCAAAATTGAGTAACTTCAGATTAGAATTTTGGAAATTCCATCATTTAAAATCCAAAGGAATTGAAACTGTGGAAAAGGAAACTAAATGTTTGAAATTTAAAGCTTCTGATTATAGAATTTTAAACTGTTATTACATTTTAAAAAATTACCTAATATTAAAATTGATGAGAAAAATGTTTCCAAGATAAAAAAATTTATCGACATCAACTCACCCTGCCACTCAAAAACCACCCTTAATAAAAATTAATCGAAAATTGTAAATCTGTCCAATCATACTTGAGGGCTCATTTAAGGCTAATTTAATGCCCTATTACCAAATTAAGCGCTCTGCCTTTAAAAACCAGGGTTACGCTGGCTTAAAGTTAAGGCTTAAACTTAAAAGCAGGGCATTGAGTTTTTCAATAGGGCATTCAATGAGTCTTAAATGAGCCCTTAATTATGATTTGGACAGATTTACAATTTTTTCATCATTTTTATTGGTGTGGTTTTGAGTGATATGGGTTGCTTTTGGAAAATATGTTTTTGTGGTTTTTGAAAGCCTTAAATGAGCCCTTAATTATGGTATAGGTCAGAACTCGATTCAATATTATTTTCACGTGTGGTTCCGTCAGCTTAACGTTAAGCCAGCGTAACCCCGGTTTTTTTATTTAATTAGTGAAGCATTAAGTTTGGCAATAGGGCATTGAATTTTAACCCGATTCGAACATGTGGTTACGTCAGCTTAACATTTTACTTTAAAAATTTTCAATTATTTCAAGTAAACTTAAATCTTTTCAAAATTAAAAATTTCAAATAATAGCCACGGCCTCTTGAAATTAGATAATATTCAAATTTAAGAACAATTTTTTTCTACATATTTTAAATTATTGTGGAGGAAATGTTATTCTAAATTAAAAACTGAGTTAAAAATTATTATAAAGAATTAGATTAATTGAAAACTACACGTTTTGTGGACGTTTTTGTATAGCTGAAAATGTGTTTTTTATCACTAACTTTATTAAAACGATTTTGAAGTCTACTGTTTTTGATTTGTTATCAGTTTTAGATAGTTTTCAAACGGTTTAAATCTTTAAAGAAAACAATTTTCGAGCCCTTTTTAAGATAAGTAAAATGCAATTATGTGTTTTACATATTTTAAATTGTTGTTTTGGAAAAGTTATTCCGTATTTAAAACTGAGTAAAAAAGTATTGTAAAAGAATAAAATAAATAGACAACGGTGCGCTTTATAGAAGTTTTTGCACAGCAGGAAATCTTTTTTTGTCATTGAAGTTATTAAAGAATTTTTGTACTTGACTTTTCTTTATTATCTATTACTTTTGGATCGCATTTAAACGTTTCAAATATTTGAAGAAAAAAATATTGAGCCCTTTTTGAAATAAGAAAAATTAAATTATTCGTTTCACATTTTTTAAATTATTGTTTAAGAAGTGTTATTTCACATTAAACGCTGAGCAAGAAGTATTATAAAAGAATTGGATAACTTGAAAACTGCGCGTTTTATGGAGATTTTTGTATAGCAGAAAATCTTTTTTCTTTTCAAGGTTATTGAAGCATTTTTGCATTTGACTTTTCTCTACTGTTTGTTACTTTTTAGTTCCAAATTATTTTTAAATAAAAAATTTCCATTAAAGTCTCTCGACGATCTTCAATTTTCCTTAGAACTACTTATTAAGCACACAAAAATGCTTTCTTTGATTTTGTAAAGAAGGTCCAAGTGGTTCGATAGCTCAGTTGGTTATTGCCCGTCACTTAGTTTCCCGAGCTCTGTCCCTGAGATTATAAAGCCCTTGCATTTTACATTTTCAGCGGCTTCCAAACAGATTTTCCATCTCTTTTTTCAAAAATTCTGTTAAAATATCACGTGCTTTTCAGATGATGATTAATCACTTTCTTGAATATGGAAGTTTGTGAATTTGAATTGACTTTCTCTCATATCCAAGACTATAATACAAACTCACTGGATTTTTAACCAACTATTTTTCCATGCTTTATCACTTTAACGATGAAGTACTTTGATTAAATAATAGTCCATTTCAGATCGATAATAAACTTTTGTTTGAAGTAAATTTTAAGTTCGCTTGGGTTTGAGGATAGTTAAGTATTTTCAGGAATTTTTTTCAGGCAAAGCAATTTTTGAGTATCTTGCGCGTGACATTGAACCCTTACTCTGATAAAGCGAAGAAGTTCCCTGAAAGTGGATCCACTTGGTTCATTGCCACTGCACAAGTATAACTCACTGAGTCATTTCTGTAATAAAACCGTACTCCAAACTCGCCGGTATAAATAGCGTGTTCGTGAGAAATTACTTTTCTCTTCTAACTGAAGCGAGGTGGACATATATGCGAGTGCCATATGCGGTTTAAGAAAAGAATGTTCCGTATATTCGATAATTCTTGAAAGAGGTTCATTTATGAGAATTTCTCTTAAGTTACGTAACGATTCAATTTTTCCAATTTGGTTACTTTTCATAAAAAAATATACGAGTCTCACGCCACTATTGACGATTTTTGACACTTTTTTTAACGTTGCAACTTTTTGCAACTATTCTGAAAAAACGACACTAATGCTCTTATTATTTTCTCAAATTACTCGCTAATGCAACTATTTTTTCACTTTGCCTTTAAATATATTTTCAAACTTTTTCGCTGATTGGCTGAAATAACATATCCGCCATCTCAAAAATGGGAAATTTTAATAGATTTTAAGATTTCAAAAGTTTTCAAGGTATTAGAAACATTTTCAACAAATTTCATTGGATTCCTGAAAGGCTGTCTAATCGAAAAATTAGGAGAGGATAACGAATTCCTGGACAACACCCAGAAAGTCGATTTTTTTCTCTTCAATTTCATATTTACGGGGTTTTGGGGTCGCTAATTACGGAAATGAACTTCAAAATGGTTAGAACTCAATATTCAAAATAGCGGATTCAAAATGGCGGACTTCTTTTGAAAATACAGTATTTTTCGCTAAAATCAGTAAAGAGGGGGTTTTTGAAGTCGCTGATCACGAAAATGGATTTGAAAAATCAAAATTAAAAATGGCAATTGAAGGCTGCGCCGGATCTCGCTAAATCAAACATACTTTGTTTTTTTTCCTATATCTGTATAAACTTGGCAATTAAATTGTCATGCTGATACGTCGTTTTTGTATCACGGCGACGTTTTCTCATCATTATCTGAATATTCAGTTCAAGAAAATCTGTGTTTAAATTTTTAAATTCTGCATCATGAGGGTAGGAGTCATATTCTCGTTGATACTATTGGGTAAGTAATATTTATAAAATATAAAAATAAATAAATCTGATTTAGTTCAGCCCAGACGTAATTGAAAATTTCTGAACATAAGATCTGATGGGGTAAAGACATCAATAGTGAGCCACTTAAGCCACTTGAACTAAGTAAACGGTGATTGTGGATAAAGTAAAAATGCATTTATATGCATTCTAGACATTTTATACAGTTTCTCATTCAGTCATTCAAAATTTATTGTAAACATTGCATAAATGATTGAAAGCAACTCATTCCTAACCGCTTAAGCCCTTGGGCTAATCATTCGCGCTGAAAACACGGTAAAAAATCTTGGCGTTGTGCTACAGCTGAAAACTGCATGGCCGCGTAAAAAGAATCTGAGTGAGGGCTGCAAATTAGACAAATTCCTGCAACACTGATTTTGCATAAGAAATTAAACACATTATTTAAACAATTTTTGTTTAAATAATTAAAAAATATCATTTTTAACGGACAATTATTTTTTGTGACACGCACTTTTTATAAGTTGCAGTGTTATAAACAATTTATTTTATTAGAACTTACGTATTTACCCAATTATATTAATAAATCATTGATAAACAAAATTTTAAACTTGCACAAAAACGCACTTGCGTGTACACTCTTAAAAGATGAAAGAATTATTGAGATAGATTTGAAAATACTTTTGATAGATTATTATTAAAAACATGGCACGGTGTGCCTGAACCAACTTTTAATGCAAGGTCATATCACATCCAATTTTTTTGCTGGATTCGATTAAGGGACTCAAAAATAGTGTGCAAAAAAAATTTTGGCCAAATCCCCCGAGCCGTTTTTGAAAAAAGTGTTTTTCATGGTTAAAAATCAAAATTTTCAAAAAAATGTGCTGCATTTCCAATTTTTTCACTTTATTTAACGTAATATGGTAACTAAATATAATATCAGTCCATATCAAAACTGAATCAAAAAATAATTTATTTTTACGTATGTCGGACATTGTATTCTTGTACAGCTTTTAGTAAGTTACATGGATAATGAGGGTGTTTGCCCGAAACTTAATATTTAGCCCAGGTCGTTTTAAAATCCGAATGGAAAGATTCCATGGATTGTTCACTGTAAAATTCAAGGCCTTTTTCCACTTCACGACAAAAATCAGGGACATGAAAAAAAAATCGCATGAACTTCAGGTGTAATTAAAATTTCCAAATCACAGTAACTTTGCTTAAACTCAGATATACAATTTACGTAATTCAAGGTGTAATGTTGAAGAAACACACGCGTTTAATTCATCTTTTGATGCAGTGCACCAAGTGCAAGGAAACCTGCTTGCGTGTGACATGATGCCCGTCCACACGTCGGCAAGTTTTAAATCAGTTGCTATTGCCCCTTTTAAATCCTTCAATTCTAAGAGTGACCACAGAAATATTAGAAATAATCCCACCACCAGGACTACATCTGATGCTCGGGGTTGTGAACAAAATTTATAAACACATGCTGACGGAATTCGAAGATGACAGTCTCCAATGGGGTAGGATGTGTAATGTTACTCGCGAGTTTGTACATGGGAGTCCAGCGTTCGCAGGTAATTCTTTCAAAATGCTGTTTGAAGAAATCGACTTATTGCGTGGAATATGTAGAATTGGCTGTTTAAAATATGTAAGGTGCTTTAAGGCTTTTCAATCCGTTGATGGTTCTTGTTTTTCTTCAACATTACACCCGAAATGCGTAGATTGTATGTCTGAGTTTAAGCGAAGTTACTGTGATATGGAAATTTCAATTACACCTAAAGTTCACGTGGTTTTCTTTTGTTCCTGATTTTTGTCGTGAAGTGGAAAAAGGCCTTGGATTTTACAGTGAACAAGTCATGGAATCTGTCCATTCGGATTTTATAACGACCTGGGCTAAATATAAAGTTTCGAGCAAACACCCTCATTACCCATGTAACTTACTAAAAGCTGTACAAGAATACAATGTCCGACATACGTAAAATTAAATTATTTTTTGTTTCAGTATTGATATGGACTTATATTATATTTAGTTACCATATTTCGTTAAATAAAGTGAAAAAATTGGAAATGCAGCACATTTTTTTGAAAATTTTGATTTTTAACCATAAAAAACACTTTTTTCAAAAACGGCTCGGGGGATTTGGCCAAAAAATTTTTTGCACACTATTTTTGAGCCCCTAAATCGAATCCAGCAAAAAAATTGGATGTGATATGACCTTGCATTAAAAGTTGGTTCAGGCACACCGTGATGGTTATTTTGGATGAAATTTTTAATGAGAAATAGCAATTTTAACAGCAATTTACGAAAAGTATTTTAGATTCTATATCAGAATAATAAATTTTCTTAAATAAATAAGGAAATTGTTTAAACAATTGTTGTGTATCTTTTTGAAGAAAAAACAACTCAGATATTCGATTCGTAATATCTCGGGGACCTCGCAGTGCTTCAGGAAGTATTATTGGTCACTCGATTAACTTCTAAACAACTTTTTATTTATTTATTAAAATTATAAATGTGAAGATGGCTTTTATGTAAATGTTTTTGGAATGAAAAAAATAACACATTTTATTCTATCATGAGACACATTCTTATATTTTATTTCAATATTTTCATAAATATTTAATGTACAGAAATACGAACTTAAAAATAAAATCTGCTTACATCCATTTTTTTGCAATGTAATAATAGCCACCTTCTAATTTATTTCGAATAGAAAAGTGTATTATAAGTAATATCGCGAAGATTGAGAACGACGCAGGAATACTTAATACCACGAAAAATTGTGAAGCCTATAAATGTTCGTTTAAGAAACAATCGTGCAACTTTCATGAAAGAATTTGATATCTAGCAGAATAAGGTAGCAAGTAAATAAAATTTTTAACCTCATCCAAATCTTGGAGATTTAAAATCCTTTATGCGACCAGTTGTAAAAGTAAATGATCGATTTTAAATTCAAAGAAAGACATACCTTTTGTATCATGAATAATTATTTATACAAAATCATTTTAAATCATTTCTAATATCTTTATGCGTTTTACAATCACTTTTTGTTGTAAACCATTTATTTGCACATTTAATCATTTTAAATAAGCAAGCCAATGGTAACCCATCTGGTTGCCGACTTGACGCATATTTTTAACTTTCTTATTTCGTATATTCAGGCGAGAATTTTCGGAAAAGGACTACTAATTAAGGCGTCCCCACCTGTTGATGTTATTACTCTATTTTTCAAAAAAACTAATGTCGGAAATTAATGTTGATATATTTTATTTTTAAAGTCATTACAACTTTAGTGATGAATTTTGTTGTACTTACTACGGCGCATGAATTATCAGCATGCGAGGAAGAATGCGCGGTAAGCATACCAAATTTTCTTTATTTCTCTTTTTTACATTGAAAACTTAATTCTTGTAAGGTACATGTTAACTTATTTTGAAAAATATATGCTTTCAGTATTTTAATATAGACCCTGCTATTTGCTGCGCTCCACCAGGTAAATTAAACTTACAAATATTATGATTTATTCATAGAATAATTTTAAAAAGCTAAAATAACAATTTGTTAACGAAAAAATACGTTTATGTATAAGCAGATGATAAGAATAAATCTTTGATGTAAAAACTTTTTATTTCTTTTATGAGCTTGTGTGTGATAACGAAAATATATGCAAATTAAGATGCCACGAATGAAAAAAAGTTTCTTGGATTTTAAACCGCCAAAAAGCGTTTATTAAGTGCAAAAGTAACTGATTTTTTTCCCATGGGCTGTTAAACCACTCCCAAACGTCAAAAAGTTCGTATTTTCTTATTTGATATATATGTAAAAATCTGAACAAAACTCAGTTTTTTTTCACTAAATGAAAGCTTTTTGTGATTGTCCCCTCCAAACATAATTTTTTTTTATATTTGAGCTACCCTAATAGAGCTGGAGATCACAATTATTATGTTAAAGAATATCGAAATTACTCTCACAAGCAAGTTAAAAAGAACGTTCATGTTGTATTTCCTATAATTTTATAAGATAATAATAAATGTTCATAATTATTTCACAGCTAAACGTGGCAAATCAGGGCAAAACACCACTAACAAGAATCATTAAGCACTGATATATGGATACGTATTATGTTGAATGTAACGTAGCCTGCTTACAAATTTCCTTATTGTTTTAATAAAACTGAAAATCTTACAGTATAGCGTTTTTTTATTAAGCACTTCTATTTTTCACGTTTCCTATTCCTATAAACTTCTTTCAATTAATATAAACAACCTAAAATAAATTCATATATTTCCACTAAGTATTTATTAGTTTTCCACTATCGACTTAGTAGGATATTACTCTACTTAATATTTAGTGAGGTCCTACCAACAAACGATATGAGGCTATAGTTAATGGTTAATAGTTAAAAATGTTAAAAAACAGTATGAATTCTTTCTCTGGACTAATGATTGTATATCTCGTGTTCTTAGACTAATGCATTTTTATTGGGTAAAATCACAACACTTACAGGGTCTCCCGACCACATTTTCTCCCTGAATCAATTTAAATAGTTCTTTTCTAATTGGGCAATTATTCATTTTCACGTGTCAAAGTTATCCTCAATCAAAGACTGAAGTAATAAGTATTAATCGAAACTACAATACCAATTACCAGTATGAAACCGCCTGTTTATCGGCGATTGTTCAAGTTCTATTAATTTTAATTATATAAAAGTCAAAATTTGTTCTCATAAATATGTTGTCAATTTTCAAGCTCGTATTGTAAAATAGTCCAAATTCCAATGTTTTTTTTAATTTTAGTGAAATCTAAAATAAATATTTGTCAATGTTCTTAGAAATATATGGATGATTGCCAAAAAGTTTCGAAAACGAAAGAACTGAGAGGTCACATTTATAATATTTTTTTAATCAAGGGTAACCCAAGAGAGTATGAAAATATATAGAAATCAAAGAATGTATTTGCGATGAATATGAATTTTACACATTATTAAAGGTCGCATGATGGTAAAATTTCAAAAATCTTTTAAAATTATACATTGAATAGATAAAAATATTTTTAAACACGGGAACGATGAATGTTTTCACCATGAATTTCATTTTGATTTCAGCGTTTCAAAACATTCTCTAATTTTGTATTATGATAAATTAATATCGAGCGTTACCGGTCTTTTTATAAAAAATATTATGCAAAAATACGGATTACTATTGACAGTAATTTTGACTCAACGTAGATAAATTGATTTTTAAATATACTAGAAGCTTCGTTAGCATAAAATTAACCATTTTGTCGCGCACTATGAATAGTTGATAGATCGAATAATGATTTTTGAAATTTAACCTGAAATAGCCTTAAATAAGCCTGAAATAACATTATAGTCAGTTCAGTTGAAACATACTTTGTTTTTCCCTACATCTGTATAAAGTTGGAAATTGAATTGTCATGCTGATACTTCGTTTGTATCACGGCGAAGTTTGATATAAAAATTTGGAACGTTGCTCCTGACCTAGATTTTGATTATCTTGCGGGGTATAAATAAGACAATTTCAACGAGCTTTCTCATTATTGTCTGAATATTCCGTTCAAGAAACTCTGCGTGTTTAACTTTTTAAATTCTGCATCATGACGGTAGCAGTCATATTCTCGTTGCTACTATTGGGTAAGTGATATTTATAAAAGACACAAATAAATAAATCTGATTTAATTCAGTCCAGACATAATTGAACATTTCTAAACTTTAACATATCTGAGTGGATAAAGACATCAATTGTGAGCCACTTAAGCAACTTGAACTAAGTAAACGGTGATTGAGGACAAAGTGAAAATGCATTTATATGCATTCTAGACATTTTATACAGTTTCTGATTCACCCTTTCAAAATTTATTGTAAATATTGCAGAAATTATTAAACGCATATGAAAAAGAGTCTGCCCGCATAAAATCCAAAATTTGCACGCCCTCCCCTTTGTTAAATATTTGTTCAACTGAGAAAATTTTGTCTTGATAAAACAACGTTCAATAAGAATATATTTTGCACAAGTTTGAGTACGATACGCGAAAGTATCAAACAAGTTTAATATTGGTAACTGTCTTATGAAAAGGCCGACCAAAACTAAGGCTTTCTCACTGTTGGTGTCATTACCCTTTCAAAAAAACTAATGTCGGAAATTAATGTTGATATATTTTATTTTTAAAGTAATTGCAACTCTAGTGACGAATTTCGTTGTACTTGCCGAAAAGGTATGCGAAGATGCATGCAATGTAAGCATACCAAATTTTCGTTATTTCCCTTTTTCACATTGAAAACTTAATTCTCATAAGGAACATGTTAACCTATTTTCAAAAATATATGCTTTCAGGGAGTAAAGGCTCCAGGTCAATTTTGCTGCCCTACACCGGGTAACTTACACATACAAATATTTTGATTTATTTAGAATAATTTTAAAAAGCTAAAATAACAATTTGTAAACGAAAAAATACCTTTACGTATAAGAAGGTGATGAGAATAAATCTTTGGTAAAGAGATAATAATTCGGTAAAAACTTTTAATTTCTTTTATGAGCTTGTGTGTGCTAACGGAAATATATCGACGCCTGATCCATTCAATATGGAGGCGTCAGATTAAGGTGTCATGAATTAAAAAAAAGTTTCCTGGATTTTAAACCGCCAAAGGCGTTTATCAAGTGCAAAAGCAACTGTATATTTTTTCCCCAGAGCTGTTAAACCACCCTCAAACATAAAAAAATCCTATTTTCTTACATGATATATATATATTTTTCTTTTCTTATTTGAAACTCCAGGGAGCTCGAGAATTAATTTTCTGTTCAGAAAAATAGGAGCGTTTTAAAGTGCTGAGCGCCATTGTCCTGCCTCTCTGTACTACTTGATTGTTTTTATCCTTTTCGACGTTTTCTACTATCTTTAAACAAAAATAAATTTGATTTGATCTATCTGGAAGAAAATATAGATTTTTTTATGTGAAGGTGGTTTAACAGCTTTTCGAGCCTTCGTTAAACAAATCTGAACAAAGCTCAGTTATTTTTTTGGGAAAATGAAAGTTTTTTGAGATTGTCCCCTCAAAAAATAATTTTTTCATATTTGAGCTACCCTATATTAGAGCTGGAGATTACAATTATTACGTTAAAGGATATTGAAGTTACTTTCACAAACAAGTTAAAAGAACTTTGATGTAGTATTTTCTATAATTTTATAAGATAATAATAAATGTTAATTATTATTTCACAGGTTAATAGGGCAAATCAGGACAAAGCAGAGCTTCTAAAAAAATCATTAAACACTTATATGTATACGTATTATGTTGAATGTAACATAGCCTGCTTACAAATTTCCTTATTGTTTTAATAAAACTGAAAATGTTACAGTATACAGTTTTTTTATTGAGCATTTCTATTTTCCACGTTTTCCACTCCTATAAACTTCTTTCGTTTAATATAAACAGCCTAAAATAAATTTATATATTTTGGCTAAGTAACTAATAGTTTTCCACTATCGACTTAGGAAATATTTTTATACTTATTATTTTTAGTGGTTCACTTTTCTCTAGTTGAGTTAGTAGGATTTCATGCACTCTCTTTAATATTTAGTGAGGTGCTACCAAAAGGCAATACAAGGCTGTAGTTAATTGTTAATAGTTAAAAATGTTAAAAACAGTAAAGATTCTTTCTCTGGACTAATTTTTGTGTATCGTATATTCTTAGACTAAACCAACTTAAATTTTGGATTTTTTAATAACGTTCTTGATTGTTCCTGGGATCATTTTAATGGTTAATTTCTATACAATCGGGTCAGTTTATTACCATTATTGTGAAAATTTTGGCTTGCGTGGTATAAAATGTGTAAAGTTAAAACAAACAGGTATTCGTGAGTTTTTTATTAAATTTATTAGAAATATAATGGTGTTTGCCAAAAAGTTGACCATTTTAGAAAATGACATTTTCGAAAACAAAAGAACTGTCAGGCCAAATTTATAATATTTTTTTAATCAAGGGTAACCCAAGAGAGCGTATATTAAAATATATAGAGATCAATGAATGTATTTGCGATGAATATGAATTTTACACATTATTAAAGGTCGCATGATGGTAAAGTTTCAAAAATCTTTTAGAAATATACGCTGAAGAGATAAATATTTTTAAACGCAGGAACAATAAATGTTTTCATCATTTATTTAATTTTAATTCCAGCGTTTCAAAACATCCTCTGATTTTGTATTATGATGAATTAATATCGAGCGTTACCGTTCATTTTATAACAAATATTATGCAAAAATAGTAATCACTATTGACAGTAATTTTGATTCAAAGTTGATAAATTAATTTTTAAATATACTAAAAGCTTCGTTAGTATATAATTACCAATTTTATCATGCACCATAAATAGGTCGAATAATGACTTTCGAGATTTAACCTGAAATAGCAATGCCGCGTGAGTCGCGTGACAAAACAAAAAACCTGCGTGACAGACCTTGAAGTGATTTTTAAAATCCTTGACTGCAAAATATTGAACTCTACTTTTAAAATTTGTTCTCAACTCAATATAAGTGACATTTGTTATTTCGAGTATTTAAAAAATGGTGTTAATATTACTTGACAATTTTTGATTTTATATTATTTTATAATTACATGAACAAAGTCGTCCAAGTTTTGGAAGCTTTATTGAAGGTCCGCGCACCAAATTCTTTGGAAAAAGGTCTCGGCAGATTTTTTAATTTTTGTGACGTTTTGTAGTTTATAGTATTCTTAACAAAAATGCAAATGGCAAAAGGTTGAAAAATTGTGTTTTTTTTCTGTATCGCTGTAAAGGTCCATTAATCCATTAATTACTCTCTAAATCTGAATTAGTGAAATTTCACTAATTGATAGTGAAATTTCACTAATTCAATTAGAGAGAAGTCGGCCACTCACGATTAGTAGAAAACTACTAATTTGATTAGTGGAAATTGTCCACTTGTGAAATTAGCGAAATTTCACTAAGCAATTAGTAATCCCTGTCATTGCAATGTGTACTAATTGAAGAGTGAAAAGTCACTAATTATACAGTAAAAATGCACTAATTGTTCAGTGAAAAAATTAATTTTCTCAAAATAAATATAAATTGAAAGGAGATTATAAAAAATGCTAGAATACAAAGAATATGCACTGTAATAAATTCATGTAAGTTTTATTGTCAATAAAACAGAATATTTGAAACAAAAAACTACACTGATATTCAATGATGTTGTGTTTTTGGCCAGGTATGTATGTATACCATTAAGCCATTTCCCTTTCGGGGTAGGCGTGACACTACCCGATTCGGGTAGTGTTTCTAGGTGAATAGTTTCTTGAAATTAATAACTACAAATGTGGGCTCACCACACCCACGACGAGCCAACAACACGCAGTAGTATTCCCGAATGGTCACCCATCCAAGTACTAACCGCGCCCAACACTGCTTAACTTCAGTGATCTAAGGAGAACTGGTTTTTTCATTGTGGTATGGCCGCTAGACCGGGAATCTTATGAGACCGGGAAAAACCGGGAAATAACAGAGCATTTATTTTTTGACCAGGAATTAAAAAAATTTTTAAATAGTCTTTCCAAACTGTATTTAAACCCTTCTTAAATAATTAGATAAATTGTTATATTTTACAATTGTGATATCATTCAGTTCAGAATGCGTAATTCGAAAATCTTCCACTTAAAAAATTTTCCATTTTAGATTTTAATTTTCAAGCGTACATTTTAATTTCAAGAATTTTTAAATGAACTTTTACATACTTAAGCAATTAGAAATTAGGAGCGTTTGAAATTGATGGTTTTGGATAAAAAACACTTTTGGTTGATCAACTGTGAATATAAATTAAATTGATGATTTTTCAAATTGAACTGTACTTTAAGGATTAAAACAATGCGAACCTCAAATAGCGTGGCATCAAGTGGCACGCAATGTCATATGAGGATATGACTTCAGATTGGTCAAAATCGTTGCAGTTCACTAATTCGTTAGTGAGCGCGCTAAGTTACTAATGAATTAGTGAAGCGAAGCTACTAAATAATAGTGAACCATGTTTACTAATTGAGATTAGTAAAACTTTTACTAATTTATTAGTAAAACATTTACTATTTCAAATGTAAAACATCAAAATATTACTATTTGGTTAGTGAACCATACATTTACTAATTCAACTAGTGAAATTTTCACTAATTCATATTTAGAAAGTAGTGCCTTAGCGATGTCATAAAAGTTGCCGATGTTGGAGGCATGCTATATTGGAATTGTATGATCAAAGAACTTGAAGCTGATTTTGATGTGGCCATTTCTAGCATTCACTATCAATCTAGTTTTCGTTATTAAATTTGATTCGCTCGCCTGAGTGCTCACATTTTCCACGAAATTTTTAGATACTCCAATGAAGCTGTAGCATCTCGATAGCGTCTGTCGAGAACTGAGATCGGCTGCTTAGCGCCATGCTGATAGATCATTCCCTATACACTAAGACTCTAATTTTTTTGCATTTTGCGACCCTCAGGACGTCATTATTATAAATTAACGTCTTTAGCGTCCTTACTTGTCGCAAACCAAGATTGGTGTCTAGTTGAGTTCCTGAATCGTGAATAAACTCGAACTCTGATCAGTTCCGGTGAAAGAAGCGTATAGGAATGGGAAACGTGAAAAATACAAACGTTGAATAAAAAAACGCTGTACTGTAACATTTTCAGTTTTATTAAAACAATAAGGAAATTTTTAAGCAGGCTACATTACATTCAATATAATACGGATCCATATCAGTGTTTAATGATTCTTGTTAGAAGTGGGTTTTTGCCCTGTTTTGCCATGGCTATCTGTGAAATAATTATTAACATTTATTATTATCTTATAAAATTATAGGGAATACTACATGAAAGTTCTTTTTAACTTTTTAAACTTATTATCTGTTTACCAAAGATTTATTCTTATCACGTTCTTATACATAAACGTATTTTCTCGTTTACAAATTTTTATTTTAGCTTTTTAAAATCATTCTAAATAAATAAAAATATTTGTAAGTGTATTTACATGTTCCAGGGCAGCAGTAACCAGCGCAATACTGAAATCATATATTTTTGAAAATAAGTTAACATGTTCCTTATAAGAATTGAGGAGCTTACTTTCAAAAGGACATAAATACACTTATGGTCTTTGTTGGGAAATCGAAAAAAACGTTTTACAGCATTTATAAAAGAATTGGGGTTTCTGGGTTCCTAAATTGTTTTGGTCCTAGGCCACGTACCCAATTACCAGAAGTTTGCATTCTCATTATCTCGTTATCTCATTATCTCATTATCCAGAGACTGGAAGCGTGCTCTTTTGGTGGCAAAGCAAATGTCTAACTCACTTTTAATATGGGATAGAAAGCTTGTTTGGATGAAACTGATACATAGGTTGACAGGGCTTATCCTAAAGATATGATTAACGCAAAAAAACAAAAAATTTCGAAATGTGGATTTATGCCCTTTTGAAAGTAAGCTCCTCAATTAAGTTCTCAATGTGAAAAAGAGAAATAACGCAAATTTGATATGCTTACACCGCAATCACCAGTGATGCAATAGTCGTCCTGTTCTGCCGTAGTAAGTACAACGAAATTCGTCACCAAAGTTGCAATTACTTAAAAAATAAAATATGTCAACATTAATTTCCGATATTAGTTTTTTTTTGAAAAATAGGGTAGTGACATCAACGGGTGGACGTCTTAATTAGTAGGGTCAAAATATCTCAAGTGTGCCACTTTCAAATCGATAGTTCTATTTTCAATCAATTCAAACAGTTTTAAATTCGTTTTTATATCAAAATAACTTCCCTAAAATATTTTCGCAAAAAATTTATTTTTTCAAAAGTTATTAACAATCAAAGTTCTTGATCACTTTTTTTCAAAAATTAATTACTCGCGAACGGTTCATCGAAATTCAATAATTGAGTAAAGACATTTTTTGTTACGAAGTATAATTTACGCTAAAAAATTGTGCGGCGGTGAAAAATATATTTTCATTGTTTAAATGATCGTTTGTTTTAAACAATTAAAAATTAATTAAACTTCTCCGCCTGTGAAAGAATTCTTCTACGTTCCAATAAATTCTACAATCTATTCCGAAAATTTTGGTGGAAAAAAAAGTTGGTATTTTGCAGTAGTTCAAAAGTTATTGATTTTTTTGTGACCACGCTCCGACCTCCAGCGCTGGTCGAGCACTCACAATTATGTAAACAAATGCATAGTTTAGGCGTTTATTGGAAGAAAGTAATCGTTTTTCTTTCTTAGTAACTTTAAATTATATGACTGGTAATATTCAGTGATTAATATTGGTCATTCGATATTATTTGTTTATTTAATAAACAAATTTCATAAACAAAAACATAGTTTGGTCATTTATAGACAGAAAGTAATAGTTTTTTTTTCTAATCGTCTTCAAATTACATAAGTGTTGATATTTAGTGAAGAAGAACTGTTAATCGATATTATTTGTTTATGTTATAAAAAAATTGTATGAACAAATGCATAGTTTGACCATCCATAGATATAAAGTGATCGTTTTTCTTTCTAATCGTCTTCAAATTACATAAGTAGTGACGTTTAGTGACCTAGCAAGAATGAATTTGAAATGGATCCTGAAATTATTGAAATGGTTGACAAGTACAACTTGGAAGCTAATTCTTCTAGAACATCACAAAACATTTCCAGTGATATCATTTGAAGGAAATAATAGAAGAAGATTACCTTCTGTCTAGAAATGGCTAAAATATGCACTTGTTCATAAAATAAACAAATAATATCAAATGACAATTCTTCTTCACGAAATGTCACCACTTATATAATTTGAAGACGATTAGAACGAAAAACAATCACTTTCTATCTATAAATGTTCAAACTATGCATTTGTTTATAAAATTTGTTGATAACATGAACAGATAACATCAAATGACAATTCTTCGTCAGTAAATATTACCACTTATGTAATTTGAAGACGATCAGAAAGAAAAACGATCATTTTGATATAAGAACGAATTGAAAACTGTATACATTGATTGAAAATAGAACTGTCGATTTAAAAGTGGCACACTTGAGATATTTTGACCCAATAGTCATTTTCCGAAAATTCTCACCTGAGTATATGAAATAAGATAGTTAAAAATATTAAACTTGTCTTATACTTTCGTGAATCGGACTCAAACTTGTGCAAAATGTATTTTTACTGAACGGTGGTTTATCAGGAAAAAATTTTCTCAGTTAGACGAACATTTAACAAAGGGAAGGGTGTGAAAATTTTGGATTTTGTGTGGGTAGACTTTTTCAGATGCATTTAATAATTTTTGCAATGTTTACAATACATTTTGAATGTGTGCATGAGAAACTGTCTAAAATGTCCACAATCACCATTTACTTAGCTCAAGTGGCCTAAGTGGCTCACTATTGATGTCTTTATCCCATCAGATATTTAAAATTCAGACATTTTTAATTAAGTTTAGACTGAACTAAATCAGATTAATTTATTTGTATATTTTATAAATATTACTTACCCAATAGTAGCAACGAGAATGTGACTCCTACCCTCATGATGCAGAATTTAAAAAGTTAAGCACAGATTTTCTTCAACTGAATATTCAGACAATAATGAGAAAACTCGTTGAAATTGTCCTATTTATACCCCGCAAGATAATCAAAATCTAGGCCACGAGCAACATTCCAAATTTTCATATCAAACTTCGCCGTGATACAAACGAAGTATCAGCATGACAATTCAATTTGCAAGTTTATACCGATGTAGGGAAAAACAAAGTATGTTATTATTAACATTTATTATTATCTTATAAAATTATAGGGAATACTACATCAAAGTTCTTTTTAACTTGCTTGTGAAAGTGATTTCGATATTCTTCAACATAATAATTGCGATCTTCAGCTCTGTTAGGGTAGCTTAAATATGAAAAAATTAGGTTTTGAGGAGACAATCCCAAAAAGCGTTCATTTGGTGAAAAAACAACTGAGTTTTGTTCAGATATTTATAACGAAGGCACGAAAAGCTGTTAAACCACCTTTAAATGAAAAAAGTCCATATTTTCTTACCTGATCGATCAAATCAACTTTTTTTTCAAAAATAGTAGCAAACGTCAAAAAAGGTGAAATGGTCAATCAGTATAGTGAGGTAGAAAAATGGCCCTCAAAATTTTAAAACACTCCTCTTTTTCTGTATAGAAAATTAATTCTTGAGCTCCTTACAGTTTCAAAAAGAAAGTAAAATTTTTGGTATCTGTATATATCATATAAGAAAGTACGAATTTTTTTACATTTGGGAGTGGTTTAACAGCCCTGGGGAAAAATTCATAGTTGCTTTTGCACTTAATGAACGCTTTTTGGCGGTTTTAAATCCAAGAAACTTTTTTTTATTCGTGACACCTTCATCTGTATATATATTTTCGTTAGCAGACACAAGCTCATAAGGGGTCGTGCATAAATTATGTAACACTTTGGGGGGCCGGTCGGTGTCTCGCTTAATGTTACATAATTTATGCATGAAAACCTACAAGATAGGGCGGGACGGGCGATAAAGGGGGGGGGGGGGTCCAAATTGTCGGAAAATTGCGTTACGTAATTAAGCACGACCCCTAAAAGAAGTGAAAATTTTTATTGAATTATTATCTCTTTACCAAAGATTTATTCTTGTCTTTAAATTATTCTAAATAAATCAAAATATTTGTATGTGTAAGTTATCTGGGTTTGCATCAAATTTGTATGCTTACCATGTTTCATTTTATTTGTATGGATCTTTATTTTTATGTATTTTAGAGGATTTCCAAAAAAAAAATGCAATGCATTTCGAAGAATTTCACAAATTTCAATGAATTTTAGGGAATTTCAAAATATTTCTAAGGACCTTCAAGGATCAGTAAATAAAATGGAATGCAATTTGAAGGGAATTCTAAGGATTTCATGGGGATCTTAGAAGATTTCAAATATTTAAACATTTTTAAGTGAGTATTAGAAGATATTAAAGAATTCAAGATTTTGTATCGGATTTTAACAGATTTCGAGGAATTTCACAAGAATTGAAGGATTTTAAAACTTTCTAAGAATTTTAAAGAAAATAGTGTATTTTAACAGATTCGAAGATTTCAAGAAATTTCTACAGTATTTGCCAAATTTCAAGGGATTTAAATGAATTTTACTATATTTGGGGAATTCATATTCCAAAAAAAATTAAAACATTCCGTAAGGTTTATGAGGAATGTCTATCATTCAAAGGAATTAAAAAAAATTGGAGAATTATTCACAGATTTCAGAGAATCGCAACAGAATTCAAGGGGTTTTTAATAGATTTCAGTGGATTCCAGATTATTTCAAAGAGTTCAATGAATTTTAAAGCATTTAGGGTATTTCAAAAATTTTCAATGAATTTCAGAAAATATGAAAAGTTTTAAGGGGCTCTATCAGATGTTATAGTATTTTACAGGATTTTAAAGATTTAATTATTTTTAAAGGAATTTTGAAACACTCAGAGAAAAAATTTTCTTGAAGGTATCGTCGTCTTCTTGCCTGTTTTGTTTTTAACCACTTGAATATCTTTTTTACACAAACAGAAGTATTTGGACACAAAATTATGTGAAGTTTGTAGCAAGAGGATAATATTTGCTGCAAAAAGATTCTTTTTGAGATAAATGAAATCCCTTTCAACCTTAAATTTAAGAGGAAATTCCGTTTGTGCCAAGAAACATCCTTCTGACAGAAGAGGAAATTTGCGTTTTAAAGAGTTTACAGAATTTGAAAATATTCCAAAAAATTTTAATAAGATTTCGAAATTTTTAAGGGGTTTGCAAAGAATTTGGTCGGATTTCAGAAAATTGCAAAGTCTTTAAAAGATACGACAGAATGTCAGTCGATTTTTCGGGAGATATATATTATATGTATACCAGACTTTATATTTAAAAAATAACATCATACTATTTTGCTACGTTTTTCAAAATTGGTACTACGTTTGACACTATATTGAACTTCTCAAATGTAATCATCTTTTCAAAACTTGATCACGTTTTCTCATTTATAAATTTTAAATGGCAAAGGTTTTAATTTACGTCAAAAGTTGAATAAATTTAATGTATGTATCCTTTTTTTAATTTTCTTCTTAATTTCCCTTTACTTATTCATTTTATTTTCACCGTGTGGGTTTCATTCATTGATGTACAGATCGGCTGTATGTAAATTACTTGGATTGAATATATCACTTCATGGAGATCGTTTATTCACTCGAACTCGAATCCACTTGTTCTACTCGAAGTATGCAGAACGATACGAATTTTGCTTGTCAATAAATCTTGAATGTTGAATTGCATGTTGCTAATTTAGTGTCATAGATTTCAATATGTAAATACTCATGGTGGAACATTTATTATCCGTCAACCTTTTACGCTTTTCTTGTTAGAAGAACCTTTGGTATGTTTACCGAAAGAATTTTCAAGAACTTGGAATGTTAATCTAATCTTTCATGGCACGATTCTGCTTAATTTAGTGGAAGGTCTCTTTTTATCGTCTGCATATTACGCACTTCGAGTTGAACGCATTCACGTTTTTACTATCTTTTTCAAAGTATTTACTCGTTTTTAGTGGATGTACAGGGTTGACGCGGGTCAGGGAAAACCTGGAAATCAGGGAAAGTTCAGGAAAATTTTATTTGTCAGGAATGTCATTGAATTTGAAAAAAAATGCAAAAGTCAGGGAATTTTCTCAAGAAGAACATTAGGTAACATCCGAGGATTTCAATGATTTTAAGAGATTTCAAAGCTCTCATTCAAGGTATTTTAATAAAGTTTCCAGGATTTCAGGATGCATCATCAGAATTTATAGAATTTCGCGACATTTTATAATATTTTAACGGATTTCTATATGAATTTTTTCACTAGAAGTATGGGATTTCTTGGGATTCAAAGATTTTTAGAGGTCTTCAAATATTTTTTGCAATAATTATTTGAAATTCATCCTGAATTTTTATTAATTTATCCAGCTTTTTTTTAAACTTACCTTGAATTCTTAGGCATTTTATCAATATGTTTTGAATTCCCTTGAATTGTTATAAATTTACTTTTTTTTTTTAATTCACATTTAATTTTAATGGATTTCGTCGAATTATTCTCGGTTTCTATACATTTTTTTTAATTCACTTCAATTTCACTGAAATCAATTAACTATTTTGGATTTTTTCCAATTCAATAAAATTCTTTTGAATTAAACTAGAATTGTTTTGAAGTCTTATCGCTTTACCATGAATTTGTTAAAATTCAGCTGGAATTTTTATCATCGAATTCTTTTGAATTCAACTCGAATTGCTTTGAAGTCTTATGACTTCACTCTGAATTTGCTAAAAGTCACCTATAATTTTTATAAATTTCATCGAATTCTTTTTAATTCTTTTAAATTCAAAAGAACAGGAGTCACATTATTAATGCACATTAGTCACTGTTTGTCACTTTATCCATTAATAAAAGATTTTACATTAAAAATATTACAAGCTTAGAATGCTGGTATTTAAATATTAATGGTCAGTGAAAATGAGAAATTAGTCAGTCAAAAATCAGGGAAATGTCAGGGGATTTCAAAAACGAAGTTTTGCGGCCATACTGCTGTAATATTACGTTGGTGTAGAAAATCCTTATTTGAGCGAATTTGGGTCAAGTTTATGTCATAACAAAACAGAGCGAATAATTTGCAGTGAGGAAACTCATTGTCATTTGTGACCTCATCGTAATGGCGATAATAGACTTCAATGAAAGTGTTCGTATTGTGGTCTTCAGCAATTTTTTTCTAGTCATGCTTCGTTACACGCTTTGTTCATTATTTAGACCAAAAAAGAAGCCACTCTCTATTTCGCAGCCAGGAAATTCTAAGGCATTTTTCTTTCTTTTCCAAGCGTGGAATTAAATTTGTTTCTAGAAATGCATTATTTTTTGTATTGAAATTTTAAAAAGGTTTCGAACACTCCGAGACAAAAATTGTCTTAAAACAAAAGCATAGTCCTCGTGTCTGTTTTGTTTTGAACCACGTGAATATCGTTTTTACACAAAAAGAATTATTTGGAAATAAGATCAGGTTAAATTTGTCACAAGAAAATCATGTTTCATGCAAAAAGATTCTTTTTGAGACAAATCAAAATCTTCGTAGTGTTCAATTTAAGAGGACATTCCATTTTTGTCAAGAAACATCCTTTTGACACGAAAGGACATTTCTAACGTGATATAGGAGAAAGCAAAGAAGATTATAAATTTTGTTATTCTCGTATTGGCCGTCTTATTCAACATGTAAAAAAGTGAAGGTGTTCCGACTTTTCGAGTGGCTTAGCAAATCTCGTACGTGATCGTAATGAAGTAGTGTTGCTTACAGGAAGCAGGATGCAGTCGAACTGCATCCACGTCAAATTGCATCACGTTCTTTTGATAAGCCATACATTTCTCTTACATGTACGTGACGCGAATAGTGCATTGATCTTCATTTAAGCATCACGGGATGTAACTTTTGTCAGTATTTCTTTCAACTCGGATTAGCTTTCAGATCTCGAATTCTGATACCAATCCTATCTTTGCATACAGAAAGTCGAAACAAATTATCAGTCCCAAGGACAATTTTGATCAGAAGTTGGGTATTTTGGTATTGATATATTATTATTATTATTATTTATATTTTTTTCTACCCAGAAGATTTTACGCCCTAGGGGTCGTTCATATATTGCGTTACCATAATTTAGGAATTTTGCGAAAGATGACCCTACAATGGTACAGCTCAATAATAAGTTAATAAGTCTGAAATTCCGCTCTACTTCTTTTTAAAAAAATGTCTCTGTCACGTCCAGCGACTATTACAAATAATTATTGTTATTATTATGGTTATTATTGGTGATAGTTATTATTCTTTAATAAATAATTACTAGATAGTAATTCATTATTAATAATTTATAATAATTAATAATAATTGGTAATTATTATTATTATTATTATTATTATTATTATTGCTATTGTTTATACTAATAGGCTATTGTAAACTCTTACTTATCGACCATTACTTAATTATGAACTTTTATCTCATTAAGCGAACATTACTTTCAATACCTATTTTCAATAATCTGTCACTATGTACGAACCAATGTCAATGACCTTTTTGTGAATGAAAACATTCTAAAACTTGAACTAGAAATGATCCTTGTCTTTACAACTCCAACTACCTGCACCCACCTAGGGAAGCTTCGAACCTCGAGAATACACCAATGACTTACACAGTGTCTAGCCCGACACCCCAAGTCAATCCATGTGTTACGCACACAACCAGAGACTCAGCTACTACCCCGGTGGAGAGGAAACACATTAGCCGTCGCACGGCCAGTTTAATTTATAGCAGAGGAAACCTGTCAAACCATTTTCCATGGGGCCCAAGGATTCCAGAGGACTAAATTCCATATATAAGCAGCAACCCTCAAACTAAAGCCAGTCTAAAAATACTTAATCGGAACGTGAATATACACTTTAAAAATCGGACCAGAGACCCAGTATATTTTCTCTACAATTTTACCAGTTCTCGGAGTTATACCAGTTTACCAATTGCCACGTTCATCATTTAAAGGATTACGTGCTTGTTTTCGTTCATCATTGAAAGGATTACGCGAAGTGTTTCGCTGTTCAAAAAGGATTAAAATAAACAGAAGCATCAAGTATTGGTAAGTCAAAAATCATTTAATTTAACCTCCTTAAATTTTGAATATTAAATAGATTATTAAATTAGTCCATTTTCTTTTAAAGGGTGGAGTTCAGTTAAATCCACGCTTGGAAGAAAAGGAAATTATCAAAGTCAAGGTTAAAATCTTACATCACAAAAGGGTTCATAATAACTAATGTAAAATTGAGAATAAAGAAATTTAATGTATTTAAAATTATTCATTTAGCTTGCCCTCATCCCACTTAGCTAGAAATAGTTAAGTAAATTGAGGAAAGATTAATAGGGAAATAGGCTTTGTTACCAAAATAGGAATTTAGCTGTTTAGGTCTTTAGGACGTAACAGAGTCTATTATTTTTTGGTGCATCGGCCCGGGAAAGCAAGCTATTTGAATTTAAATTATTTAATTTCAAAATTTTTCCGATTTTCAAAAAAAAATTTTTTCTCCGAACATTTAAAAGTAAAAACTCCTGAAATTTTTTTAATTTCAGTTTGAGTAACAAATAAACTTAAAGACTCATTAAAATAACATTTTGCATAAAATGAGCAAACTAAAAGGGTTGACGAATTGACTTTTCTTCCTTTCTAAAAATCTAAAACAGAAAAACGACAAAGTTGATTTCAAAATTTGTTTTTTCTTGAGTTCATTTTTTCCTTTTCATGCTTAATTAAATGAACAAATGAAATTTAAATACAGTTTTTCTGGTTTACGATTATACCTGCTAAGTATTAAGTAAATGTGCGTAGAATACTAAGATATATGAAACCAGTGAAATATTTTGTGAAAGTGTATATTTTGTGAAGAATTATCGAAAATTTTACCCACAAAAAACATTGAATTTTTCCATTGCATGGTGTTTAAAGGTGTGCGTCTCAAAAAAAAAAAAAAAAAAATAAACAAAATGCAAATTAATCCAAATGTCTAATTCTTTAGACAACCCGGTACAAAAAATCATAACGCGAAATTTAGCAAAAAACAATCCGGAATTAGCAAAAATAGTAGACCAAAACAAGGCGAAAGCTTTTGAACAAACAAAGAGATCAGAAAATAAAAAATCGATTGACGAAACTTTGAATCAATCTGTCACTAATTCCTGCAAAACAACAAACCAAATCTCTCTAAATCAAACTCCCATACCAGAAGTAGATTCTTTTTCAAAAACAAACGCTCAAAATACAAGTGTAGTGATTAGCTCAAGTTCTTCTCACAACAACAGTTTAACTTTAAATAGTACCCAAAATTTTGAAGATTCATTTGTTAATTCCACAATCAAACCGGAAAATTCCACAGTCGTTGAACGTGAAAATTTTGAATTAACCCTCGTAGCAAATCAATCAAATTTAGAAACTTCCAGTAGTTCGGACTCAGAATCAGATTCAAAAGATTTCAAAGAAGATCCGGAAAAATCAATTTCAAAAAGTGAAAAATTAACTAAACCATTAATTAGGTCAAAAATAAGTAATATTTCAATTTTAAAGAATACCCTCTTGATACAAGAAAACACAATGTCCACACAACAGCAAATTGTTACAGTGGCGAACAACCAAATGGTTTCGCTACGTGATGCGCTTGAGGTCGTACCTTCTTTTACCGGAGATAACATATCATTAGATCAGTTTATCGAAGGATGTAAAGAAGCCAAAGATATGCTTCCACAAACTTCAGAAGCAAATTTAACTAAATTACTTAAAACTAAAGTAAAAGGCGAAGCGCGTAAATGCCTATCCGGAGAATCTTACAATAATATCGAAGAATTAATTGATAGTTTAAAACGCGTATATTCATTAAATAAAACGGTATACCAATTACAGGGTGAACTAGGAAACATTTACCAGTGGGATAATGAAAAAGTCATCTCATTCGCGACACGTGTAAAAGAAATAGGTGATAAGATTCTAGATGCCCACAAAAGAAATAACACAGGATCTCAAGATAGAAGTTTTAGTGCAGAAATTTCTAAAGATATTAAGGACTGTTTTCTTAGAGGTTTAAAAATTGAATTAGAATCGCGAATTGAAGATCCAGATGATAACCCTTTAACTTTTAAAGTAGCTGTAAATAAAGCCATAGATATAGAGAGAAAATTAGCAGCAACATCAGCTCTACGTTCAAATAGGCGTAATAAAGAAGAAATTAATTCGGATAAAAATGATAAAAATAAAATTAACATTGCTCAAGAAGACATTTCCTGTCAAATTTGCGGCAGAAGAGGTCATATAGCTCCTACCTGCAGACAACTTTTTAGCCCTACAATGCAAAACCGATCTAATTTCGAAGAAAGAAGAACACAAAAACCTTTAAATTATTTTAACCAACGTGAAAATTCTCAAAATAGAGACTATCAACCCCGACCGTACTATAGAGGACCCCAACAAAACAGAGAAACTCAATGGGGCACGCGACAACCATTCCAATCTCAATGGGGCGCGCGACAACCGTTTCAGACTCAAAGGCAGTTTCGACCTGACCAAAACTTAGGGCAACCCAATAGATCATTTCATGGGCAATCAAATTTTCAAAATCAGAGGCATGATAGACCAAATGAAAATCAGAGAAATTATGATTCCACCCCACAAGAATGCCGTTATTGCAAGAAATTAGGACATACAATTGATCTATGTCGAAAAAGGATATTTAATGAACAACAGCAACAAACTGGAACTCAACAGAATCAGGGAAATGCCAAACCCCTCCCGAATTAAGGTGCGTCGGAGGAGGTGGAAGTATAAAAAATTTAAACGCACCGGCTACAGAAAATAAAAATGTCATAAAAGACGTAAAGATAAATTTAAATAATATCAATCCAATTCCATCAATTTATATATCTGTTGATGGCCTAATACGCCCAGCACGTATGATGATTGATACGGGAGCAGGAAGAAATTTACTTAAACTAAATATAATTGAAAATTCTACCAACATTAATCAAGACGAAATCTTACGCTTAACAGGAATAAATGCTTTACCGGTTTTTACGTTAGGTCAGGTAACTCTTGATATTCTTGGATGCCCAACGATTTTTAATCTAATTCCAAATAGTGTCCCTATAGAAGAAGATGGAGTTTTAGGTTCAGAATTTTTTATCGAAAATAAAGTAAATATAAACTATACTGAAGAATGTCTTGAAATTAAAGAAAACAAATATTCATTTAAAGCACCAGAATCTAGCATAATCTTACCAGCTAGGTCAATCTCTAATATATGTGTTGAAATCGAAAATAAAGATAAAGACGAAGGTTATATTCCTCAACTTTATTTAGCTGATAAAATTTATATAGGAAATGCCATAGTAAAAAACCACGAAGGAAAAGCATACATGAAAGTCGCTAATACAAATGCGGATCCAGTTAAAGTCGTCATTCCAAAAATTTTCTTGGAAGATTTTGAAGAAATTAACATGAGCAAACCAGAAGAAAATTGTGAAGGAGCAGAAATTAAAATTTTCAACATC
>CAKNXH010064044.1:115435-150391 GCA_932178445.1 Andricus quercusramuli | reverse complement strand
TGAAAACAGATAAATTTTCAACTAAAAATAGATAAGTTAAATTTTCAGTAAAAAAATTAATTTTAAATCAAATTAAAGTATACTTTCAACGAAATAGTATGTACGAGTTAAGTTTTCAGTTAAAAACATTAATTCTCATCTATAAAACATAATTTTCAATCAAATTAAACGAAATTTTCAATGAAATAGTGTAATTTTCAACCAAGAAGATTACATTTTTATCAAAAAATATAAATTTTCGACAAAAAACGGAACAGTAACATTTCCAGTTAAAAAGATTAATTCAAAATAACTCAAAATTCATTTTTAACCAAAAAGATCAATTTTCAACCAATAAGATGAATTTTCTGCCAAAATATTTACATGAATTTTCAACCAAATATTCGAATTTTCAAAGGAATTTCCGGAAAAAAATTAATTAGTCACAAAGAAGATTAAATACTCTCCGACAAAATTCGAGTTTTCAATAAAATACAAGAATTTGAAACTGAATATTTGAATTTTTAACTTAAGAAGTTAACTTAAGGAGTTAAGTTTTTAGTTAAAACAATTAATTTTTATCTCGAAAACATATTTCAACCAAATAGTTGCGATTTTTAACCATAATAACAAAATTAATTTCAACTTCAATTTATCGAAAATTCTCTAAGTCTGTGCAGGTTTTTCCTGACATTCCCTGACTTTCTGGAATTATCTGACTTGTAGCAACTCTGTAATTTGAAAAAAGCATATATTTATTTCACTCTAGAATGTTTTTGTAAAAAAATATCCATTAATTATGATATATATTTGTTTAAACAATAAATGCTTTAAATTCTCTTAAATTCTCTATAAATGCTCTGTTCTTGAGCATTTAAGAACTCTAGGCGTGAATTTCGCTATTTTGAATAACGTAACGTAAGTCACAACCGAGTGAATATATTGTAACTTTTATAACAGAATACGCCAGAATAGAAAAAAGAAAAGATAACGTAATTTTTTTGATTCACTTCGACCTAATTCAAAATTGTTCAACTGCAGACGATTTACATATCTGAAATTTTACATTCATTGACAATGAAATTGTCCTTCCATTTTCTGCACTTGAAGTTGGTATGATTTGATTGGGAAAGTTTACATTTGAAGAAATTTCAACTATTAAGCTTATATTTAAAATGGAACAATTGCAGAATTGTGCGGAATTGTTCAACTTTCGATACTATTGACTTTTTAATTTTAAGACCTTCAAATTGTGAAGTTGCACATTTTTTGTTATTTTATTTTTACGCATACTATGTCTAATTTTTAAGACCCTAAAATTATACTATTTCAAATAAGAATGCTTTTATTGTTTGAAACGGGTTATATTTAAAAGTTTTTATTGAGTGCATAATCTATATATTGGACTTTTATGGCATAACAAATAATTATATTAATTAATTATTAATTTTTCAAATCAAAATAGCCGATCTGTCTAGAAACTAGTCGATCCGAGCGTTACAATCCGAAAAAGCGGGATATGGCCTAATAAACACTCCTAATTTTCAACTTACGAAGTCAAGTAACATATCGTTGGAATCGCCAAGAAACGTAGATTTCATATATAATATTTCCAAATTACTAATTGCAAAATTAAAAAATCTTTATGTCTTGTATTTTATTCCTCATGAGTAAATTGACCCCCAGCTGACATGGGTCGACTACAGACGCAGGCGAGCACTCGGCACCGAGAGAGGTGAGAGTGGTAAGGGTCCCACTTGAAGGGGAAGGTAACTCGCCCGGAATATCTACCTGCTTTTCTTCACATCTTCAGGTGTAATCATCAAATTTAAAGGATGGGGTACTCGGGAAATTTACTAAAGCTAACAAAAGATATTGAGTAAAAATTTTAAGGACACTTTCCTACATTAAGTTTTAGGTTTCTTGTTCGAATTTTAGAATTTAGATCTTTCAGACCAGCCAGATATAACTGATTCTTAAGATTTTCAAAAAAGTCACCAAAAATACTTTTCCGAGACTTTATTGATTTATACGTTTCATCAAATTCTGCGTCGAATGATATATACTTTGAAGACACCATTTTTTGACACCTCATATATGTAGGGGCCGTTCAAAAAATACTGAATGCTTTTTCCTGGCCTAATCTCCGAGTGATTAGGAATGTACATTGTCATTGAATAATTAAATCCCCAAGATTAACTATTTTCAGAAGTTCTTCAAGACGATATTGCGAAAAAATCAAAATATTTCGATTTATTCTTAAGTTATAAATATGTACATACATAATATATGTACATATAGATAAAATTGTATTGTCTTTTTTTCTGATTAATGCTAATTTCTGAAATTACAGAAAAAAGTCATAAAAATTTAAACTCGAAAATGATTTTAAAAATTATGAAACTGAATTAGTGGTTTAGAGAGATAATTGGATATGCTTCATGGAATATTCTAATAGTAAACCAACCGACTTGAAATTGTCGTATTGTCTAAGACAAATAATTTTTATTTTAAAGCTTTTAATGTTAGACAGTATATTTCAAAAATAAACATTTTCTCTATAAATTTAAGTTATAGTAAAAAGTTACGAATAAAATAGTGCTACGTTGTTTTTGTTCAGGGAATCGGGGACAATAAATAGCAATATTAGAATATCAAATGTCAATTGAAAAATTCAAATTAACAAATGTCACTTATAAATTAAAAATTTCAAAAGAATGAAATAATGCAAATTTTTAAGTCTGCATTCTGAAATTTTAATGATTCGAGGCTTAATTTATTCTAAATAATTCAATTTCAATTTGTTTATTTTTGAATATTTCATTTTTACTTCTTCATTCTAAATTTATTATAACAGATATAGCGAACCTCAAAGCGTGCGTCCAGAGTTCTTTCAGAGAAATTTCTAAGTGTTCAAAATTATATCATTTTCAAACTATTTTAACTCAAAAGCAGTACAATTTAGTGATTGTGAGTTCTTTCTTGAAAAGCTAAATTCAGAAATGTCATTTACAAATTGAAAATTAAAAAAATGAAACAATGCAAATTTTTAAGTTTACATTCAGCACCCTGAAATTCGAACGATTGAGGCTTATTTTCTTTTAAATAATTCAATTTCATTTATTTCATTTTTGAATGTTTGATTTATAATTTCTTATTTTAAATAAACAGTGAAATATTGTTAAATATTGAGACAAACATTTTTCAATTTAATATTTTCAAACTGAATGCTTAAGAAATGGAGTATTTCAGAATGCAATACTATTTGAATAGGATTTCAAATTGAAGAAAAGCATTTAATTATGAATATATTAATCAAAATGTTTTTGAAAATTGAAAAAAGGTTTTGAAGTTTCAATTGGATGCAAACATTTTATTAATTACTAAGCCTTTCGAATTAAGATAGTTCAATTTTAAAAATACTTAATTTATATTTAGAGTTTATTAACTCAAAATCTTTCTTGTTTTCTTTTTTTGTCAAAGTTAAGCCGTGACCCGAGCCTTTGAAATTAACATGGTGTTTTAAATGGACAAAGCTTGATTTTCAAAAAAATGGAAAAAAGAGCTACTTGTTAATAACTTTTTTGTGAATTAAAGCATCAAAACCTCTTTACGCATATTCAAAGAATAATTTCCACCCAGTAAGTTTTAATTTTGACTCCCCATCCCACTTTCAAGCCATTGTCATTGGACTTGGAAAGTGACCGAAAACTACAAAATAGCAGTTTTCTATTAAATTCATACTAAAAACGGTATTCTTTGGATTTTTTTAACAAGTATTATTTTTAATTGTTAAGGGACGAGTTTACAAGTATTTTGTAAATAATTTTTAATTATTCAAACAATTATTATTTGCTTAAGAATTATATTTTTCCTAAAATCGTGGAAAATTATTGTTTTCGGGATAAAAGTGATAGATTTTTATTTCACAGAAATAGAATATACCTACATTTGATAGTTTATAAGAGAATGTAATACACCACTATGAAAAAGTTTCTAGACCTATCTTTTTCAATACTTTATAAAAGCACTCTAGTTTTAAAAATATTCAACTCTAAATTTACATCCGAAAAATACACGAAACCTGATAAAATTATACGCCTAATTGTCGTAAATTGAAAGCAATATAGTAATTTTATTAGAAATTATTAAAAAAAAAATACAAATCTTAATGTTTCCGAAAAATATTAATAAATCAAAAAGCAAATAATATTTTTCAATCTCTTTGCACTAGTTTTAAAGATAATTTTCTTAATTATTTTAGTGGCTTGATAAGATATTTCTAGAATTTTTCCTTCGATGCAATCAAAACCTAAGCTTAATTTAAAGAACTTTCAATATTGATATAAGTCAGGTTTTCATAACTGAATTAAAATAAATTAATAGAACAGTACTCTAACAGACTTGCAGAATGTTATCTTCAAAATTAGCCAACAAACAATGAAAAATTGGTTATTTCCGAATTTATTTATATTTTCCGGAAACATTAACATTTGACGTTTTTTCAAACAACTTCTATTAAAATTAACACATACTAGCTTTCATTTAAGCCCTTAAAACGGGTACTTTTTTCACCTTTTATGCAATAATTGAGAGAAAATCTACACTTTATTATTATTAAAACTAGGGTGCCTGTTCAGTCTATTCGAAAATAGATGTCCAGAAACTTTTGCACGACATTACATAATAAGAGAAAATAAATTTTTATACTCCTACATGCGCGTGAGTTATTATTTGCTTTGTGTAAGATTTCAATTTCAGTTAATGTTTACCGAAGATGTTTACACATAAATCTGTCTTGGGTCGTAGTGTAGGACGCACGTGATATTTTATTTTACTGAAAATTGAAGTACTCAATTTTTTATTGAAAATTTAACTTTTTTAGAACAAACTATTTTTGTTGATAATGCGTCTTTTTCGATAGAAAATTAATCTTCTTGGTTGAAAATTTATTTATTTTTTGTTGGAAATTCATGTAATTATTTGGTTGAAACTTAGTATTTTTCAATCAAAAATTAATCTTCTGTGTTGAAAATCCATCCTTTTGGTTGAAAATTCATGTATTTTTTCTGAACATTTTTAAATTCCTGAAAATTTTTGAATTTTTTTTAGAATATTCAGGTACAATTTTGATAACTTTTCCTATACTATGTTCCCTGGCTAATCCTGCCCAAATCAGTTTGAAACACTCGTTTTATAACATTTCATTTTAAACTTTTTTCAAATTCGAAAAAATCTAAAACAAATTTTAAACATTTTTTTACAATATACATACAGCTTTTGCACATTTTCAAAAACTTTTCCTAAATCCTTTGACCCGAATATATTGACCCAAATATTCAAGGCACCCGCTGTTAGGCGTCCCGGCCATTTAAAGTTTAAATCCCTCATTTAAACTCGGGGAAAACCTGTAGGTCATTGTTCTAGATTCTAGAATCTAGCACGTATCTCCTATACCTATAGGACCTATAGCGCATAGGACCTATAGCTATCCTTCGGTCCGTATACCTGTTTAGACCCAATAAATTTTGGGAATTTCCTCCTTTCATGGTCTTATTACCCTATTGAGTGTATATGTAAGAAAACTCGAAGAGTAGATTGAATGGCTAGGAAGGAGTGAGCCGAAAATAACGAAAATAAGAATTGCATCTTATTACGGGTAGATGACAATTCCGCCGCCCCAGATATCAGGGAACGGTCCTAACACTACACGGCTTCCTTTCACTCAGCCTAACTGCTGCTACCAGTCAGCGGGAGTCTTTTACACCTAACGAGGATTAAAATAAAGAATATAAGATTTTTGTAAACATCTTAGACCTCGATATGGGGAGTCGCGCCTGATTCAAATGAAGCCACGACTAGAAAATGTAACGCAGGCATCTGACACACGCGCTGTGTCTCATGTCACAGAACATCTCCCCCCCCCACACACTCTCCCTCTCTCTTATAAGTTTTGAGTACTTGGATGTGTAATAATAATAATGATAAGTGTCATAATAATGAATTTTTCATAATTAAATTTCAATTTTTAATATTCTTCTTCATGAAATATAATTAGCCTAATTCTAAATGTAGATGCGTAGCATAAGTGCGACACAATGTGTTCTTTCAGAGAACTGATATCGGTCCGCATCGGTATTTTATGAACAAAGCTTGACTAAGCAGGCAAAGGAGAGAATGTTTGAAGTTTGAAGAATGAATCAATACATTTTTTAAATGTTCAAAATTATATAAGTTTCAAACAATTTTAGGTTGAAACACTACAATTGAAGGATTTTACATTGTTATTGAAATATTCAAATTCAAAAATTTCACTTATAAATTAAGGATTAAAAAAAATCAAACAATGCAAATTTTTGAGTTTGCATTCAGTACTCTGAAATTTTAATGATTCTAGGCTTATTTTATTTCAAATAATTCAAGTTCAATTTGTTTATTTTTGAATATTTAATTTTTACTTTCTTATTTTAAATTTATTATAACAGATATAGCGAACCTCAGAGCGTGTCCTTAGTTCTTGCAGAGAAATTTGTATAAGTGTTCAAAATTATATCATTTTCAAACTATTTCAACTTAAAAGAAGTAAAATTTAGTGATTATTAGTTGTTTCTTGAAAAATCTAAATTGAAAAATGTCATTTACAAATTAAAAATTTTAAAAACTGAAACAATGCAAATTTTAAAGTTTACATTCAGCACCCTGAAATACGAACGATTCGAGTTTTATTTTATTCACGAAGGAATAGTAAGGAGTAGTATCACCCTATGTGTTTGGTGAGCAAAGGTGGGATAAGAGACGTCCAAGAATTCGTTAATGCTTGCTACGAATGAAAACTCGTATGCTGCCCCGTGAACATGCGCAGAGCTGTTTTCACATTCACGTGTTATACCCGCACTCCCCTATGGTATATTTTGACATCTCGATGCACATGCAGGTTATGTTCGTTTGTTTAAGTTCGTTCAATACACAAGTTCGAAACTTCAAACGCGTGTTGACATCGTTGGTATGGCAACCGCCAGTGCGCTTGTGCACGGGGCAGCATATGAGTTTTCATTCGTGGCAAGCATTAACGAATTCTTGGACGTCGCTCGTCCCACTCCCCACTTACAGGGATACTACTCCTTACTATCCCTTCGTGATTTTGTTTTAAATAATTCAATTTTATTTAGTTTATTCTTGAATGTTTGATTTGTAATTTCTTATTTTAAATAAATAGTCAAATATTGTTAAATATTGAAATAAAAATTTTTTAATTAAAAATTTTTCAACTGAATGTTTAAAAAATGGAATATTGTAGAATGCAATAATATTTGAATGGATTTGAAAATAAATAAAAGCATTCAATTATGAATATATTAATCAAAATGTTTTTGAAAATTGAAAAAAGATTTTGAAATTTCAATCGGATGCAAATATTTCATTAATTACTAAGGCTTTCGAATTGAAATAGTTCAATTTTTGACGTAAAAATCCATCAATTATTTAATTATTAACAGATTCATAATCGTCTTATGAAATCAATTTCATTATTATTCTATTTTTAAGAGTCGAACTATAGTTTAAAACTCGTTATAAACTTTTTGTGAATCAAAGTATTAAAAACTCTTAACGCATGGTGTTTACATATGCATACCCATTTTAATAAATAAATTAAAAACGACGAGTTCTGTTGAAAAATGTTTTGAGGAAATTTTACAGGAATTTTTAAAAGCTGAAATTTCTCCAAAAACTTTTTCCCGCATTTCGCGTCGTTTGGCTAAAAATGTGAATTTTCGATGTTTTACATAGTATTTTCGACAAATAAAACCAAATTACATGTCCTATCAAAAAATGATGTAAGGAAATTTTGTACGACTTTTTAGAAGCGATAATTCCTCCTTAAGGCTTCTTCCCGTATGTTGCGTTGTTTGGTTCAAAATTTGAAATTTTTTCATAGTATTTCAGATGAATAAACCAAAAATGGCAAATTTCATCCAAAAATGGTTCAAGAAATTTCATAATGAGATTTCAAAAACTGTAATTTAACCATACAACTTTTTTCCGTATCTCACGCGGTTTTGCCGAAAATTTGTATTTGATTATTTTTTATAGTATTTTTGATAAATAAAACTGAAAATGACAAATCCTAACAAAAAATGCTCAGAAGAAATTTTGTAGGATTTTTTGCATATTATTTTAGAGAAATAAAACCAAAACATCAAGTCTTATAAAAAAATGATTGAGGGAGAAATTGTTGATATTTTGAAAAGCTTCAATTCTTCTTTTAAACTTTCTTCACGTATCTGTCGTTGGTTAAAAAACTCGCTCTTGTTTTTAGAATACAAAATGCTTTGGCATAAAAAATTACTTAATTTTGTATGCCGAAGCTCGACGATTTGATTCGTTCATTTTTTCGAGAGTTATCATGTTTATGGACATACAGACATATGGACAGACGCAATCGCCAAAAGTTGATTTTCGGCTTCAGGGGGTCTCAAAACGTCCGTTCAAAAACTGAGGTGTAAAACTTCGGCCTATTATAATACTTTCTCAATCATAAATGATGAGAATGTAAAAATGATTACATATTTTAATGAGTGAATACTTATTTTATGCATTAGAATTGTAATTCTAAATAGAAATTCTAATTAGAGATTTTAATTTTTTAATATTTAAATTATTCCGATTGGACAGTTTTCTATTTAAAATTATTACTTAGAATTTAAAATAACATTTCCTAATTTTGAAGGCTTCAAATCATTTAACATCGAAGGCTTTTAATTAGATATTATATAATATTATCGGTTATATTCGATTTTGTTTGACTTCGCAAGCGTTCCTCATTTGAAAGATCAATTCAATAATCAATTCAATATAAGTTAACATTTATATATTTGCCAAGACAAAGAAAGTTTTAAATGTAACTGAAAATTTCGTACAAGTTTCTGGAGTTAATTTTTACATAGAATTGATTGTTGCAGTTTATTTCTAACCTTGGGTCAATATTGATTAATTTGTTTCAAATTATTTAATAAAAAATTGCTGTAAGAAAATGAAAATGTAATACATGTTTCTTTATCCATTTTAGAGAAACATTTATATCATCTTTACTTAATACACCGGAATGTGAAATATCAATTGGAAAAATAAATATTTACCTAATTACAAAATTAGCATTAAAATTCATTTTTGTGGCAAAACTTTAACATCGTCACTAATTCATTTTCAGTACAAATAAAATAAGGATTAGAATTTCAAAACTATTATCATTTTAAACTAATTTGTTATTTTGTAAATTATGTCAGAATCCCTCCTTCTACTTTACCGATGTTTTGAGATAAAAGGGAGAAGCTGCAAGGATAATATATTTAAAATCGTTACCCTTAGAGCTATAGAGCAGCGATTTAACCTACAGGGAAAGAGTAGAGGAAGGTAGTACGAAGAGGGCAGTAGCTACGGACCGCACGAAAGTAGTAGCTATATATATTTTCCCCCACTCCGCCGCCACTTGCCGCATCTAGGTGTATAATATCTTTGGTCCAATGGATGTGACGGAGAAGCCTGACGTTAGTCCAAAGACTGAGGCGAAACAAGATATCATGTTGGCGAAAAAAGCTTTAATAGACGCTGTAGAACTTCTCGAAAAATTGACAGACGCATTAGAACGGATGCAGGATTTCTCTGACACGAAGAGGAATATATTCATGCCAATCAGGCATGGACTGGAGGAAGCACGGGAACTGGCGAATAAGCTGAGAATGGCCGTAATAACAGCCGATTACCAGTTTTGTTCGCGCCAAAAGAAGTTGGGTGGGCCGCCGGCAAAGGGCGAGGATAGAGGAAAGGAGGAAAGCAACGCAGAAGAAGATGAGCCAATCTGGGACCCACACAGAAGAAGCCGTGGAAACTTCCGCTCCCAAGCTAGGGAAGTGCGACCGGGAGTCCACCCTGAGTCCCATAGAGGCGAATTATTCCTCAAAGCCTATGAAGAAGAGACCGACTCCACGCACTGCTGTGACTGCGGTGACCTCGACACCTAAAAGAGAAGAAGAGAAGGAGAAACCTGCCACTGACGGAAAGCAGGCCAAGCCAACAAGGCGAGCTCGCCCCGAGGCGGTCCTCGTAAGACCGGTCGAAGGCTCAAGCTACGCGGAGGTCCTCAGGGACCTCAAGCGCAATGTGAAACCGGACCCCCTTGGGATAAAAAACAAGGGTGTCAGGCAAACCCGAAACGGAGAGATCCTTGTGGAGGTAGGGACGAAGGCGGATGGCAGAGCCAAATTGTGGGGGGGCCATCAAAGAAGCGGTCGGTGCTGGGGGTAGCGTGCGCGAGCTCGTCCCCCGCATCGAGGTCGAGGTCCTGGACCTCGACACTATCACCGATGCGGCGGAAGTGGAGGTCGCCGTTGGTAAACACTTCAATGAAGCAGCAAGCGGCGAAATAAAGGTCAGTATGACGAAGAAGGCCTTCAGAGGTAATCTAAAGGCCTTCGTCGGGATGAGGGAGGAGCTTGCCGCAAGGCTTCTCCGCACGGGACACCTCAAGGTGGGATGGGTGTCCTGTCGCGTGCGGAAGAAGACGGAGGCCTTGAGGTGTTGCCGCTGCCTAGGCTTTGGCCACATGGCAGCGGGCTGCAGGGGTCCAGACAGGACGAAGACATGTTGGAGGTGCGGAAAGGAGAAGACGACAAGCCCCGGACAGATCATGTGCCTTGGACGCGGAGGTGCAGGGCACTCCGAGAGGCGACCTCGTTGAGCCAATGTTGAAAGTCGAAGCACGGCTTATTGGCCTTACCCCCATGTCCTTGATGTAATTCGAAAGCGGTTCCGAGGACATGGGTTGGCAGAAAGAGGAGGTGAACTTAGTGGAGCCCTGGTTTAAAGGCTATCGTGCCGTCATGGCAGTTATGCCCACCGTCACTTCGTGGAGGTGCCCTGGTCGCAAGTACAAGCAAAAAAATATATATTCATATGACAATGTTTATTTAGTAGTAAAACCAGAAAAAATGATACACTTTGAGGAAGCAGCAGCTTCTAGATCAGGGATGTCCAACGCGAGAGCAAAAGAGTCAAAATCTGTCAGTTCTGTCGGTGTGCAGAGGGGTCGAGTCTCCTCGGCTGCTGGGCGGACGAAGCCGAACGGCCCCGAAAGCGAACAGTTGCGTTAACATTGCGTGCTCAAGGTGCGAGTATAACGAAACGAGAAGAGGAGATCTCTCGGTAAGGCGCTCGGAGAAGGGGAAGAAACGGGAGGAAAGGAGAAGCTTCAGAACCTCTCGTTGGCCATCCCTGTTCTAGATCCATGGATGTGGACCTTTACGGTTTCTCATGGTTTTTCGCCATTTACTCAAAATTTGGAGGTATACGAACAAAACGGACTCGGATTTAGCGCGTCAAAATACGTAAAATATACTCAAAATACTTATCCGTAGGGTAATGGAAATTACAGAAGAGAAGATATGGGGAGTCCAAAGTGGATTTATGCCAGGAAGGTCATGCACAAATCAGATATTTAGCCTAAGACAGATCACAGAAAAAAGCTTGAGAGTATGAAAAAAAGTTGTCTGTGCATTTATTGACCTAGAAAAAGCTTTCGACAAGGTAAATAGAAGTAAACTTTTGGAAGTCCTTAAAGAGTATGGAGTAAATGGAGGGCTCCTACAAGCAATAAAAACAATATATACAGGCAGTAAAGCGAGTGTAAGGGTAAATGGGAAACTGAGATACTGGTCCGATATTATGCAAGGCGTGAAGCAAGGATGCGTTATGTCCTCGTGGCTATTTATCATATTCACGGATAAGTGTCTAAGAACAGCCCTCTTCGACGAAGAAGGTAAATTAACGTGAATAAAACGAAAATCATGGTGTTTGAGGAAAAAAGTAAGAGAACAATATGCAACATTGTCCTAAATGATGAGAGTTTAGAACAAGTTGACAAGTACGTATATCTGGGTAGCCTATTCACTAGCGACGGAAAAATAGATGGGGAGTTAGATAGGCGAATAAATAAGGGTAAGCAAGTTATCGGTAGATCAGGGTCCATTCTCAGAAATAAAAGCATATCAAAAAAAGCTGAAATGGCTATACATAATTCTATATTCGTAGCGATTTTACTATGCGGTAGCGAGACATGGACCTGTCAAATTAAAATTAACGTAAAATTAACGCGTTTGGCATGAAACCTTTGCGCACAATATGCAGAAAAACACTGATGGACAAAGTCCGAAACGAGATAATCCTCAAAGAATGTGGTACAGGAGAGACACTAGTTGACATATGGGAAAGAAATCAGCTAAGGTGGTTCGGACATCTTGAAAGAATGGAAGATGAACGACTGACCAAGCAAATGCATAAAGGTAAAGTAAATGGCAGAATGCCCAGAGGTAGACCGCCGAAAGAATGGTTAGAATCTGTGAATGAGACACTAATCCGAAGAGACATAAGAAGCCATAGAAAAACAAGAGCCTGCATGAAAAAATGCATGGACGAGAAGGAAGCTAGAGTAGTATGCCAGAACAGAAAAGTGTGGCGACAAATAGTTTGTAAACAGAGTGAATGACGCCTGAAACAAAGACCTTGGATACTAATGGGCCCAAGTGGGGAACAATGCATAACAACTTTGTGAGGCTTCTCACTTGGGGTGACCGCTAGAGAGATTGATCAGCAACCTGGGTCGGAGCAGTGTTGCGGAATGAACGTGTCATTTGATTAAATAACATAAGAATTCCAGATCAATCTAAAACGAGATACCTCACACCTATACACCTTATACCCATATACCGACCTACTTTATACCCATATACCTATTCACTATTTTCCAACCGAGCAAGTCACGCCTACCTCGAAAGGGAAATGGCCTAATGGTATAATAATAATAAAAAAAAACCCATAATCATATCCGCAACAATGCAATGCGACGATCAACCCATGCAAGTAAAAAAAAACAATAAAATCGAGAGGCATAGAAGGATTAACTACTCATGAAGTTGGGTGTACACTAGGGTGTTCTGAAAAAACTAATTGTTTCTTTCATGACGCACCCCCTAAACTTGTTCTAATTGGTGAAAAAAATGCATGCATATTTTTCTTTTCTTTTTAAAATAATTTTAAATCATGGTCCTGGGACCTTAAACTGCCCCAAAATGATTAAAATGACGAATTTATGTTAATTTTCGTAAATATAATAATTGCTTGCCACGGAATACAACTGATGATACCATAAATTCAGGGGAAAAAATTTGACCGAAATTCAAAATATAATATTTTAACCCCTCTAAAGGATAGTTTTTGAAGCCAAGGAGTAGTATTTTTGGTCTAATTGGGTTAATTTTTGTTCTGACCGTATGGAACGATCAGCTCTTTTTCATGGCAAACAATTGTTTTATTTACGAAAATTAACATAAATTAATTATTTTAATTATTCTGGAACATTTGAGGCCGCAGGACCACAGCTTAAAATTATTTTTAAAATAATAGAAAAATATGCATTTATTTTTTCACGAAATGGAATAAGTTTATGGGGTGCATCATAAAAGAAACATTTCATTTTTTTAGGACACTTTAGTGTACACCGGGGCTCATCAGAAGGCAGACACTGACTGCCTTGAATGCCAGTGGCAGTCAAAATACTAGGTCAAATAGACACCAATAAATTTTTGTCGAACTTGTCCTTCGAATGGTCCCTGATCCTTCGCGGTAAATTAAAGTTTGAAATGAAAAAATGAAATTTATTGTTAATTCGAATACAACAAATCTGTCCGCTGCGCGGGCACATTCTCGTCACGCGCGGCTCACTTCGCTCGCAAGTTTGAGCGCGCCTAGGGCGGGCGAATGTTGGTTCTCGCACTTCGCGCTCGAGGATATATTTATCTCGCGCTTCGAGCTCGATAATGTATTTGCCTCGAGCTACGCGCTCGGCCTTTGTATTTCCCCCGTATTTATGCACAGTCCTTTCAAAATTAAAGGTCAAAGCATTTACAGCTGTAATTTGGTGATTGTGAATTCTCTTTTGTTAAAGCTTCTTTGGCTTTAACGAACACATTCTCATCGCGTATCTCGTGCTTAACTTTCGATTTTTTCGAAAATCTGAACGTTTCAACATTATGTTCAAAACTTTTATATCAAATGCAAAATGTAGTAAAAGTTTTAGGGGAGAGAAACCAGTTGCGGGCAGTCTCCAGTTGTGGGCACCTCTGCGTAACAACTGACAGAATACAAATATGGCGGATCTAACTGGTGGCGTACTTGTATTCTGACAGTAGTACGCAGTTTTCGAGGTGATATCAACGTAAATAGACCATTTGTGCATTAGCTGAAATCATATTGAAAAAAATAAGTAAAAATTAACGCAATGTTTAAATTTACCAATGTTTAAAAACTGCGATAAATCAAAGTAAATAATCTCAAGCAGGTGAGTCTTATCGATATTTCTACAGTATTTTCGTTGTGATTTAAGATGTCTCACCGATTTATATGCAAGTTATGAAACATCACGTTTTCTTGATGCACCGATAATGGTCGTGAATTCCGGTTGTGGGCACTTGAATGTAACTGGTTGTGGGCACATTTTTTTCATTGAAAGCGTCTGTTTGACTTGAAAACTGTCAGATATCATCATTTATGCCGACATAACATATTCCATTAACGTTTTAACGTATTTCAGTTATTATTTTAGTTGACGTATTTTAGCCATGACAACCCCAAAGAAGTCAACTACCGAAGTCAAATACCTTTTTTTCCTTCATATTTTTGCCACTAGAGGCGTGTAAAATTACTAAACCTTGAAATTCTTTAGAATTAGGTGCGTTTTCCTTTAACTATCTCCGTTTTCATCGAATTTTCTAAGGGTGCCCACAACCGGTTAGTTTTTTTTTGTTGCCAAAAATGACGCTTTCACAAAATTGGTCGTAAAATTTTTCTAGTTGACGGAATCAATATACTTACTTTAGCAAAAAGTTAGCTAAGGCCTCTAGGTTTCCAATAAGATCCACTTCCCGGAATAATATGGTCTCAAACGAAAATTATGGGCAAAAACAAAAGTGTGCCCACAACCGGAGACTCTCCCCTATTTATCATGATTAATTTAATATTTGTTTCTTATTTTGCATTAAATTTTATTATCAGCTATCCTGAAAAATGTCTCATTTCAATAAATTTATATTATTACATGTATTTTCATTAACATTGTTATGATTGAAAAAAGTGCGCATACTATAACAAAAAAAAAAAAACAATTTTGTTATTAAACATTTTATTGCAACTTGTGTCGTTTTTCCATAAATTTAATTTGTTTATCTTCAATGTTTTTTTTACAATGTAAACTAAAAATACGCATCCTAGTTTAAAGTGATTTAAAAATTCAACTATTCCGGTTGAAAATCCATCAGTTAAGTTAAAAATTAAACTACTTTGTTGAGAATCCGTTCGTTTGTTGAAAATTCATTTTTTTAACTGAATGAATTAAATCATGAATTAAAATAAAGGTTTGCGTTTGGCGGCCAATATGAATATGTTACTTTTAGTTGATCGGGAAAACTGAAAAACTTGACCGGAAATGACCGGGAATTTTAAATCGTCCACCGAATCGCCACCCATTTTATGACGTTTTTCCAAAAGTTTAATTTTTTAATTTTAATCTTATTCTTTACGATTAAAAGAAAATCCACTTTTTCTACCTCAAAATTTCAATAACAAATTTGTAGATCGTTTTTGGGTGAAAAACTTCTGTTTATTAATTTTTTTCCGTACCTTGTGCCGTTTTCCAAAAAATGTAATTTTCACATTTCTAATATTATTTTTTACGATTAAAACAAAAGCTACATGTCCTATCAAAAAATCATTAATGACAAAATTTGTAGCCCTTTTTTGTGAACAAATTTTGTATATTCATTTTCTTCGTATCTTGTGTCGTTTCTATAAAAATTCAATTGTTCTATTTTCAATGTAGTTTTTTTATAATAAAACCAAATCCATGCATTCTATTAAAAAGTGATTTCGAACAAATTTGTAGATCCTTTTTGAATGCACAATTTGTCTTTTCATCTTTTTTCGTATCTTGTATAGTTTGACCGCAAAATGAAAATTTCGATTGTTCAAGAAAATTCCAAAGTTATGATAATCTTGTTTTTCTTTTTCATTTTTTTTCTTCTGACATTTTTTCATATCGTGCGTTGTTTGGCATAAAATGTTAATTTTCGTTTGTATTTAGAACTTTGTAAATGCTATAACTCTGGTAATTTTGTTTTTAACAAAAAAGTCATGAGGATCAATTGTTCGTCTTTACGAGTACTACTAATAATCGTAAATAGAATTTAAAAATTAATAAAAATTGGACTCAAACATTTTGAAAATGCGCTCACTTTTTGAAATTTTAACAAAATGGCTGGCTAACGAACTTGACCTTCATTTTAGGACACTTGAAGGGTATACCAAAGCCCAATCGAATATGTCAATTCTTTCGAAAGTTATCGTGCTAACAGACTAAAAATCTACAGACACACAGAGAGACAGAGACACATTCACATTCACATTCGCGAAATTCTGTTTTTTGGGTTCAGGGGGTCTCAAAACGTGGGCATTTGACAGAAACGATGAGCCGTAACGAGCCTTGACCGTGGCGATCGTAACCCTGCCCAGGATTCCTGGAAACTGAAGAAAAAAATGACAGAAAAACTTTCTGATAGTCAAACACTTGTCAAACACTTGCATTCATATGCACTCACTGAAGTCACTTGAAGTCAGTCAGGTTGTCTAGTGAATCGGGGAAACCCCGGGAATTTTGTTCCTTTATACACAAATTTACTTGATTCTCTACTTTATCTACTTTTTGCTATTTAGTCGAGAATCAGAGAGGTGAAAATCAGATGGTTCCACGTATGATACTATCAAAGTTAATTGATCTTTGATTATAATAAGTACACCATACAGTATTGATCTTAACTTCTTTTAATGTTAATTATTTGAGTTAACATTTTTTCGCCTCAATAGATTGAAAGTTTTCAGAATTCCATATAAAATGAGCCAGGTAGATTTTAAAGAAGATGTTGCAAAAACAAGCACGTCTCAATGTTTTCTTAAAATTTAATAAAAATATAATGTAATTAATATTTTACAACGACGGAACAAAAAAATTGGAAAATTCGATAAAACCTCATATGTAAGAAAATATTAGTATAAATCAACAGCGATACCATGCTGAAAACACCAGTTCTAGTAAGATCACTGAAGTTAAGCAGTGTTGGGCGTGGTTTGTACTTGAATGGGTGACCGTTCGGGAATACTGTGTGCTGTTGGCCCGTCGTGGGTGTGGTGAGCCCACACTAGTAGTACTAGTAATAAATAATCCACCTAGAAACACTACCCGAATCGGATAGTGTCACGCCTACCCCGAAAGGGAAATGGCTTAATGGTATAAAAAAAATGAATGTGTACATTTTAAATAAATTTGATAGAAACCTCATGATAACTAATTTCATATATTTTACAAAACTGAAAATGTTTATTATAATAGATTTCATTTCAATTTTAAGAAAACATTGAAATTTGCACTATTTTTGCCATACATTCCTAAAAATTGACAACATGACTACATTCGGGCGCCTTTTATCGAGAATACTGATAGCTTTCAACCTATTTAAAGAGAATAAATTTTAAATCTCATATAATCAAAATTAAAAGAACTTAAGAAATCACCGATAAGCAGGCAGTGTCACAGTCGTGTTTGGTAATGTAGTTTCGATTAATATTTACCACCTCAATCTGTGATTGGAGAGAAGTTTGGTACGTATAAATAAATAATTGCCAAATTACAAAAAGACGTCTTTAAATTGGACGGGGAAAAACAGGGAATTTCAAATTGGCTGATCACTAGACACCCAGTCACTGTACAGTAGGGTGGTCCAAAAAACGCTTTTCGAACTACAGGGTAAACCACCCCCCCCCCCCGTTTCCTTTTCCAATGAAAGAAAATCCGTGTTCTTTTTCGAAAGTCAAATACTGATACCGGGCACTTCAAAATCAGATTTAATTATCATGGGTAATACTAATAACTTTCATTTTTAACCCACCCTTACCCCCCTCTCCCCGTAAAAATGTAATTTTTCGGTCATATTTGGGGCACTGTGAGGGTAAGGGTGGGTTAAAAATAAAAGTTATTAGTATGGTTTCATTTCGTAGACACTCCTCTTCAATCCCTAAGAACTTGGCACGTTTCAATTAAACCCTGAAGTATGAGTTCAATTTTTCGAAAATCAAAAATTTCCCCATGTTAATTAAATGCGATTTTGGTGTCTGGTGGCACGGGTTAATATTTGAATTTCCAAAAATAAATTACGGATTTTCTTTCTCCGGAAATGTAAACTGGGGGGGGGGGGGGGGGTGACTTGCCCTCTCGAGTGAAAAAAATTTTGCAATGCATTTTTGGACTACCCTAGTGTACAGTGTACAATCCACCGATTAAGTTGTCAACCCCTCGAATTAAATACTCAAAAGAAATCTGTTTCTTTTCTCAAATTTAAACAAGTATTCTATACCTAAATAATTGTTCCAAACACACTCTGTTCTACTAAAATACTTTTTATCCTACCTGATAAATTTTGCAAAATTGATAAATAACCGTAAAATTTCATAACTAAATTTAGAAAATCTTTTCAAAAACTATTGGAAGGGTTATGCAGGGTGGCCCTCAAACTTCAGAAAAAAATTCTGGCTGGGAATATATGTATATATATAGTTAAAAGATTGTCATAAGGACAACCGCAGAATTTCGCCGGGAGCAGGTGCTAATCAAAATTGCACCCGCTTCCAGCGAAATCGTGGTAAAATTTCAGCTGTAACCACGTCTCTCGACCGTGAGATGGATGGTTACAGTCTGCGCGAATTGAATACGATGATCCGGCGAAAGTCTGGTGCAGCCTGAGGACACGAAGCGACCCAAGGATGATCGCCTTCTGCTTTTTCCACGCAAGTGTCTCAGCATTTTGTTGATACGCAGGGATGCTTTTCAGGCTATTAACAAGTGAAACCTTGACACCTCCAAGAGCGCCGATGATCAGGACGATTAGCTTAACAGAATATTCCTGGTATAACCATCCCAACTTCCCCATACCTTCCTTTCTTTTCATTTATCTTGTCTGTGGTGTTCTTGTCGGCTGGTGCCGAAAATTCCATAACGAACATGGTTCGCTTCTCGAAGTCAAGGAGAACTATGTCAGGCCTCGAGTGCACGATAGAAACAGTTGTCGAGAATCTGAAGTTCCAGTATATGCGGCACTTCTAATTTTCAACAATTGACTCTATTTCTCTAGGAGCGTTTAGCGGAGAGGTATTTGAGGGGCAGATAGCAAAAGCAGAGGAGAAAAATCGTCGGAGCAAAAACGAGTTAAGAACGATGCGGGCAAAAACGAGTTAAAAAGAAACAAGAATAACGAAGATTGTATCGTATACTATAACATAACGATATGATAGTACGGTAGATTATATCATAGTCTATCATTGTATTACACGTTTATGTTATAAGATACGATACAATCCTCGTTATCCTTGTTTCTTTTTAACTCGTTTTTGCTCCGACGATTTTTCTACTCCGCTTTTGCTATCAGCCCCTCATTTGAGCTAATTCCGTAAGAGTAACAGACATGGTAATAAAGCACCCTTAGTGCCGCCTTGTGCCTTTGGATGTAGGCCGTTCCCGCATGAATTGGACAACTAGATAGTATGTGTCCAAGATGCTCGGGGTGTCCATGACACGCTCTGCAGCTATCATCGGGAATATCTTGTCTCAAAATGTGGCGACGGTATGCTAGAGTGGAAATGACACCGTCCTGACATGCCAAAATGAAACCCTCCGTGCCCGACTTCAATTTGGGTGATTGAAGGAAAGCAAACGTTAGCTCATAAGACATCGACTGGTCCTCCACATTTCTGTAGAAGATGCGGTGCATCCTCTTGTCAAGGAGCTGTTCGCGGCAGTTTTTCTCCTGTGCTTTCTTAATCCGGGCCTTCAGGAGTGCGTATTCAAGATGGATAAGATTTGATGCATCTTGCTCACCCCTGGTATTTAAGTCAAGGCCGAGTGTCTCAGCAGCCTCCTCCGCTGCTTTGTACAGAAACGCCCCTTTTCCCACTTCTTCATGTTTCCTGACCATTTTAAGAGGAGGGTCTTGTCCATTTGCAACTATATGTACTGTACCCAGAATAATCTTGTTGTGAAGACATTCAAGATTCAGTATTCCGCGACCACCTAGGCGGCGTGAGATGTAAAGTCGTGGAACAGAAGACTTAAGCTGCATGCTTTTGATCATGTGCATAACCTTTCGGGACCCGATATCGAGTGATCTGAGCTCATCCTTCGTCCATGGAACCACTGCAAATGAATAAGAGTACTACTGGGACGGCAAGCATGTTCGTCGCAGATACTTTATTCCTCGCCGTCAGTTCGGAAGACTATATCTGTCGGATGAGACGTTTGTATCTGCATCTGAGAGTATCCCTTATAGATGTTACGTCCTGAATGCGGCTCTGTGGCACGCCCAGGTATGTATAGGTGTCTCCAGCGCAAAAGTGTCGTATAGCGCTTCTTTCAACGAGCTCAGGATCTTCGGGGATGCCGTTAACGAGAAATTAAAAGTGGAGCTGAAGGCGAAACGAAAAGAGTGAATGAAACATAGTTTTAAATGAGTACATTATTTTTTGATTGTAAACTAATGAACTTGTGAATACAATCAAATTAATTTTTCACTTCTAATATAATAATTTATGACTCCTAAAACATGTCACATAAAAACTTTTCAAATATGAAGATGAAATCTCGATTTTTCATATTTTTTATTTAATTCTGTTTCAAAAATGTGACTCTTAAAAAAAAAAGATAATATACCACAGAGGTACCCTTCGGAATGACGAAGTGCGAGAGACAGTGGCAATAATGTGAGGCAAGAGAGAAGAGGGCTCATGGTGTCGCCCTGAAACACACCTCTCTGAAAGGTGATACTGTTAGTGATCACACGATTGTTTTCCAAATAAGATAGTAAATCTGGTTTTCCAAAGCGGCATTAATCTCTCTATGCACCTCACGATGTGTGGATGCACCTTTAAGCTTTCCAACAGACATTTGATAAGTCTATGGGAGGTTGAAGCAAAAGCTTTTCGGTAATCAATCCATGCCATTGACAGAGATCGTTGATGGGATGCTGAGTCTTTACAGAAATATCTATCGATAAGCAGGTTCTCCCGACATCCTGCTACGCCTTTCTTCGAGCCGCGTTGTTCATATATCTCTCGCCACTCAGGTCCAATTGTCCAAACAATCCTATCATTTAGGATAGCTGTGAAGATCTTATAAAGTGTGTTCAGACAAGTTATTGGCCTGCAATTCTTAGGGACAGCTAAGTTGCCCGTCTTCGGCAGGAGCACTGTGCGCCCTTCCACCAACCACTCCGGAATAGGCTCTTCCGACTTTAGATATGAGGTGAAAATTCGGGCCAGATGCTGGTGGGTTGAAGGAAACTTCTTCCGCCAGAAGGTCTTGATACCATCTGTTCCCGGAGCGGAATAGTTCTTCATGCCTCTTAATACGTTTTTCACCTCCTCTGTAGTGATAGATCGGCATTCCTCCTCAGGTGTTATGAGGGCATTGCACAGCTCCTTGAAACTATTAATGTTCTTTGAGTCATCTTGAAGTGGATGTTGGACCTCGTAGACTTCTCTCCAAAAAGCTTCGACCTCCTCTGGTTTGGGGGGATGGTCGACAGTAATTTGAGGGTCTTGGAAGAGTTTAAATGGGTTAGATAAAAACTGTTGATTTTCACTGACCCACCTCTCTCTCTGCTCAAGACTTCTCCTAGCGTTAGATAGTACTCGTATTATGTCAACAATATGCTGCCTGATGGTCAGTAGCTTTGACTTGTTGATTGTGTAATGACGGACCCGCAGTTTGCGCGCGAACTGTCGCACCTTGGCAGTGAAAATCCTGCCAGATGTTATGTGTCAATTACACACTGAATGCGGGACGCGTACTGTCTTGCCCAGTCTATCTTTGTGCTGAGTTGATGCATTCGTCTTTTGGCCTGATGATCAACCGTTGGTTCTGTTTTACGGTTTGCATCTGCCAAAGCTCCCACTGCATTGTACATGCCACAATTGATAGTCCTGAGGTTGGATTCTTCGGAAAAATCTCCACGAAGCTCGTAATCCAGTCTCATTGTCGCCTCTCTTTCTCTATACCCGGCTTGTTCTAATTGTGGTTCAGTAGGCCCTCCGCTTATATAACCTCTTTTCCGTAGTTCCTCCGCACGGTTTCTCAGACGTTTCTGCGAAAAATGCGAGAGCTCTGGGTGCTTCTCGCACCACAGAGTATGCAGTCGCGCCAAGTAACCCGTTTCGTTTAGGGGCCATACTGGCATCATAGCACTCCAGCAGGTAGTCCCTAAGTCGATCCGTCCACTCAAAAGTAATGAGATTCTGCCGGTCAATCGCATTGACTCTGTCTTGATTGGCTCCCCAAACTCAAGGGTAGTCAGCATTGTTGTTCGACCCATTGTCGGGAGCCCTGCGCGTTCGATTGTTTTGAACCGCACTTACTACAACTATGTTTGGTGTTGTTATTGTTGTTCTACGAGCAGCTAGGGAAAGGGCTCGTCCATCCTTGTAGAGCCCAGCGTGAAAGAATAAGGCTGATACTCTGAGAGGTCGCCCGGTATCTCAGGTCACCGTTTGAGACACCTCGCCCAGGTGCCATTAAGCTTTCGGCACGGTTCTTACGCCTTCGCTCAGGGGTTACTCCTTCGGGACCATCCCTGGACAATTTTCCGCGACTGCTTATAAATTATTGTAACAATATTCAGCGGAAACCTTATACAGTGTGTTCAGACAAGTTATTGGCCTCTATCCGCAATCCGAAGTCGCGTTCGGTGGCTTTCTCATAGGCAAGTGGTCGTTCGATTTCGATGAAACTTGATAAAATTATAGTACTAAATAAGAGATATTTTTGGCCCATAGGATTTGTTTAAATTTTCAAAATTTTAGGAGTTACGCCATATCAAATTTTTGGGTTGGATTGTTTTTAATTATCGACATTTCTGGAATCGATCATTTAATTTTTTTGAAATTTGGTCGTATTAAAGATGAAATTATAGATTTGTGAACTTAAAAATTTAAAATAAAAAATGTTGAAATTTTGCCTGAGAAAAGTCCAAACAAATCTTTTGATTCAATTTTCTCATGAAATACACCCCTTTTAATTTTTTATAAATTAGGATGTAAAGATTGCTTATAGAATCACCTCTCTCATTAAAAAATAAATTGATGGAGACTCTTCTGGTTCCCGAGATATCGTAATTTTAGTGAGACCATTCCCTGCGGTGCGCTGTCATTGTCGCTACTCAGAAAATTTAATTGTCCTTAATTGAGGTTGCCAGCGAGAATTGTAAGAATTTGGTAAAGAAAGTTTGTCATTCAGTATTATTTATTAATTTAATAAACAAATTATATAAACAATCGTCAGCCAGTGTTTGCAGTCCATACTGGGAATTCCATCAAAATTCAATAAACAATTCCAGAAATATCGATAATTTTAAAAAAATCCATCCCAAAAATTCAATATGGCTTAACACACAAAATTTTGACAATTTTAAAAAGGCCTTTGGGCCCAAAATGTCTCTTATATAGCACTTTAATTTAACTCAGTTTCATTAAAATCGAACGACCACTTGCACATTCTGATATTCCTGACGTGTACAGTCCCCGGCTATATCCCAGTTTTTCCGGACAAAATTATATTTCTCCCGGCTGACCTTTAAGCGATTAAAATACTAACAAAAAGCTACTAGCAAAAAGCTGTCAATCTTGGGTCGCTCCGTATCCTCAAAACACAGAAGGGTATCGCCGGCATGTTCTTGTGATTTCAACCCGCCCTGTGGCCTACCATCTCACGGTCGTGAGACGTGGCCTTAGGTGTGGTTTACCGCGATTATACTGGGAGCGAGTGTCATTTTCATAAATGACAGTTGCTCCCAGGGGGGCTATGCGGCGGTTGTTTACCCAATTTTTTATTGACGTAATTAAAAAAAGGTTAAACCACCACACCACAGAGTCCCACTGGGAGCAACTACCATCCATGAAAATGACAGTGGACCCCAATAGAACCGCTGTAAATCACACCAATGGCCACGTCTCTTGACCGTGCGCGGTAAGACTAAACCAACTTCAAACTAAACTCCTTACTCAACGCCAGTTCTTTGCAGGATTTAATTATCTGATGTTGCCCGAATATTTTACGAAATTAAAATAATAAAAATAAAAAATGAAACTTGGCTATATTTTGAATATATTGTTAAAAAATATGTTAAAAGTAACATTTATTGATATAATCCATTTATTTTTAAGCATGTATAGTGTCAAATTGAATTTCAATTAATTCAAATTACATAAAAAGCAAGGAAATTAGCGTCACGATTACCGGGATGTTTACCTCATGTGGACTTCTTCATAAATAAAATATCTAGTAAACGAGTTCCTACAACCTTTGATGTCAAACGAAAACTGGGTCTTCTATAGAGGTTTTTGTAGAGCAAATAGGGCGTTTTTGACCCTAAGGTTATTGTGAATTCTTAGTCAACAAAAGCTCTCAGCAGGATTTAATTATCTGATGTTACTTAGATATTTGGAGTCAACAAGGAAAAAAATGGAAATAAATGGATATAATATGTAAAATATGTAGTAAAAAAGTTCCTATAAACTTGTGTAAAACAAAAACTGGGTATTTTATAGAGGTTTTTGGGGCCCTATTTTGTGCTACAAAAATCTTTATGAAAACCCACTTCTCATTTGACACAAAAGTTTATATAGGAACTTTTTTACTACATATTTTATGTATCACAGTGTATCCATAATTAGAATTTTTTATTAGAAAAAAAATCAAAATTTAAATTTTCGAAAAAAGGGCTCGATCGTTTTTTTTTTAAATTTCTCACTCAAAACATTCGGGCAAAATGAGAGAAATAAATTCTGCAACGAACTAACGTTGAATAAGAAGTTGAAGTTGGTTGAGGCTCACGGTGCGTGAGATGAGTGGGCAAGAGGCACGACAAACTCACAACGACAGGCTGTCGAACCCCTAGTGTGTCTTGAGGAGACGGAGCTACCTAAGGATGAAATCTCTTTGCATCCTTCTCGCAAGTGCCTCGGGACAAAGATATTATGAATCATGAAAATATGTAATTTATTATTAGGAAAATTGAATATAATGATGATTATTTTGAAAACAGTTTGAATTGTATTCATATTTGTCTATTGTTTATTTTGCTAATATGATTAATTAATTTTATAAACAATTGTAATTGTTACAAATTTTAAAAATGCATTGATACTGTTCAATTAATAATGGTAAAAATAATATTTAAACCTTAATAATTAGCCTTATAATTTACTTTTTTATTAATTCATCTAGAAATTTCCTCTCTCTGTGAAAAATACATATTTATATACAATTTATTCATAATAAATTATATATAAATGAATTAATGTAACAATTGCATCAAAATAATTTAGAATTATAGATAAATTATTTATTGAATATATTATTGAAGACACTTATCGACGCCTCCATTCAATACAAGTCTATATGCTGACAGCGCCGTCTATGAGACTATATGCGAAATGGGCCGTGTATGAGACTATATGAAATTTGTACCGAGTATGAGACTATCTGCATTTTTGACGATTTTGAGTTATTATTATATTCTAATAGAGTAAACAATCCTGCATCGTTTGTTAAAATATTTTACAATTCTGTAAAGTATTAAAGGAATAAAAAGGAATATATAAATTATTATTTTTATTTAATTTTGCGTGCATTATGGATCTATAGCATGTCAGACATTCCGAAGCAAGGGCGACAAAATAAGAAAAATTAAGAATATGCGAAAGAATGTAAATGTCCTACGAAAAGTACTTTTTTTCAAAACACAAGACAGGAAATTCCATTTATATGATCTTATTCAAAAGTCAGTCGAAATACAATTATCGACGGAATTATACTTTCTTGTTATCAAATAAGAGGTATGGTTTTTTAATGCAGTGGTGGCAACCCTGTATGTTGTATCCACACCAAGGATACTATGTGACATTTGGAGGTTATATATAATAAAATAACCTCGAATATAAGCTTTTTGCTTTTCCTTTATTTCCTACAGCTTTCAAGTAATTTGCATACAGGCAAATTATTAAAAAACATCCATATACTTCAAACATCAACTTCAGTGATTTATATATTTCAAATTTATTCATTTTAGTTAGTTATTATTAAAATTATATCCATTCTGAGAAAAGACATCAAGTTATTATCAACTTTTTATTGATTTCAAACTCGTTCATTGACAGGATTTAGGGGGGAATATTGAGATTAGAAGTTGAGTAAACATAAGCAACAATTTTCATTATTTTGGAGTGCACCTATGACTTTTTTTAAACATTTCAAACTTCAAACAGCTCTCCTGAAAAGTTGCTAGAATGCAGATAGTCTCAATACTCGGTACAAATTTCATATAGTCTCATACACGGCCCATTTCGCATATAGTCTCATAGACGGCGCTGTCAGCATATAGACTTGTATTGAATGGAGGCGCCGTTATAATTATTGGAAAAAATGATGTATTAACAAGTGATTGACAAGATTAATGAGTGAAAAAATATATTTATATGTATTATTATATAAAAGCATTTTAATTTGAAGGCATACAATTATTTTTATATAAAAGCATTTGAATTTGAAGGCATACCATTTTTTTAAGTAAACGAATTAAAAATACTTCATTTCATTTTCATTATAAATCGCTTAACAAATTAAACGTAAATATATATATATATATATATATATATATATAACATACAGAGTGCACAGTCTTCCCCTTTTTCCTCTTTTCTCTTGAAATACACAATATTTGAAAATACAGTATTTGAACTACCCCCCATAACATTACAAAATATATGGGACCCAATTTAAAAATGGAATATTCCAAATTCATCAACTGCAATGTAACATTCAACGATTTTGAATTCAAAATATTTCCTATTGGTTCAAAAATTATGATGAATTTGTTATATTTACAGCTTTTATTAGTGAACAATAATAAAAAATTATGAAATTTAAAAATAAATTTTTCGGCAGAAATAAAAAATATTTGATAAATTTTCAGAAATGCTTCCAAGTTTTTAAATATTTTAAATCTATTAAAAACCTCTTAAATTCTTAAAAATATTTTCAGCTGACTGGAATTCTCCTTGAAATTTTGAAACTACATTCCAAATGTAAAAAAATTGCCTTAGAATCTTTCCTAGGAATTTTAAGAAAATTTGTTTATTCTCTTGAAACCTTTCAAAATTCTTTTAAAGCTTCCAAATTTTTTGTTTGAAATTGAAACAATTTGCTTTAAAATCTTCTACTCTTTTTCGAAATTTGAGGAAATCTTTTGAAATCTTTTGCAATTTTCTCTTAAAGTTCATTTTTTAAAGTAAAAAATCATAAAAAATGTCCCCATATATCATAAGAAAACTGTTTTTTAATTCTTTCAAAATTGTTCAACCCTCTGATATTTTTAAATTATACAAATTTGTTGTGAAATATTTTTAAATATAAAATATTTTTAAAATGAATATTTAAAAACTTGGAAGCATTTCTGAAAATTTATCAAATCTTTTTTATTTCTGCCAAACTTTTTTTCCGAAAAAGCGAAATGATAAAATGTTTCTTTGGTTCCAGCTCAACAAATTGCAGGTTCGACGTATTCAACTTTTTTTTTTAAATGTGTGCATAGGACTCAATAAAAAAAGTGTAATACACATTTTCAAAAAAATTGTTACTGTGCAAAAAATGTATTTTTAAATTTCGTAATGTTTAATATTATTTACTAGTAAAAACTTTTAATATAACAAATTCTTCATAATTTTTGAACCAATAGGAAATATTGTGAATTTAAAATCGTTAAATTTTACATTGTAGTTGATGAATTTGGAATATTCCATTTTTAAATTAGGTAGGTATATAAAGTGTTCACCCTCTAATACTCAATTTAAAAGTCCTATATATTTTGTAATCTTACGGGGGTAGTTCAAATATTGTATTTTCAAATATTGTATATTTCAAGAGAAAAGGGGAAAAAGGGGAAACTAAGAAAAAAAAAGGAAAACTGTCCGCTCTATATATTATACATATTTTTACGTTTAATTTATTAAGCGATTTATAATGAAAATGAAATAAAATATTTTCAACTCGTTTACTTAAAAAAATGGTATGCCTTCAAATTAAAATGCTTTTATGGAATGGAAGCTTCTAATGTGTCCCCTAAGGGTTTAAATTTTTCTTGTATCTCTTCCCTATTCCTTTACACACACCCCCACGCACTTTCTTGGTGGTGGGAGGGGGACCTACAGTTTAAGGTGGGTTCCGAACCACGAAGAGCAACAGCCTCAAGTACTTAGAGAACCTTTTTCTCTAGAGGTACCGGTCCCACGACTCTCCGGAGATGAACAACTCCCTTGCTAGGCAAGTGTTCACCGCATGGGCCACCAAGGCTCTTCCAGAGTCTTGCCAATCACTTTTTAATAAATTATTCCTTCCAATAATTATAAGCGTCTTCGAAAAGATATTTAATAAGGTAAACGTCCCAGTAATCGTGACCATAAGAGATTTTATTGGCTTCAAATATTTAGAAAATTGTTTTTGAAGGATTATTTGAAAAATGATTGGTACTGATTGAAGCATTAAACATCCTAGAATATTATAAAAATTGTTCTTACATTATATTTGATATTACTTTTTATTTATAAACAATTAAAAGTCAAAAAGCACCGATGTCCCAGTTATCGTGATTTCCAAATCTGTCATGTACTAGTAATCGTGAGTCGTTGTCCCAGTCTTCGTGAAAAAGGTTAAGTTTTCTTGAAATTAGTTTTTAGCGATTTGGAGGTGTATTTCAAGTGTATGTTTGCATTTTAACTATATTTGAATGAAATGAAAGATGTATTGTTAGTTTTATAATGATTGAGACCATTGATACGGTTGAAAATATTGTCGAATAAAATTAATATTTTATTCGTAAGAAATAAAGTGGTCAAAAAAATAAGTCGAGGTAAATATTTATTAGAATTTTTATCACGATAAGTAATAACGACAATGCTGAAATTCTTTTATAATACTGAATATCATAATTAAAAATCATTAAAATTTTTAATAACTAGATGTAGCACACGAAATTTGATAAATTGCAGTGACTAAAAAAATGAGGTTCTTTTCTGTTTACGTTGTCAAAATATAACTATCAATAATTATATATCTATTACACATTTTTCTTTATATAATGCAGTATAGATTAATGTTAGCTAATGAAAAATTACTCAATAAATATTAACTTCACTGAAAAATGATAACAAACTAAAAAATTGATAATTAAATCTCTAAACTCATGCCAATATTTTACATCACCTTTTTTCAGTTTTAAGCACTAATTTATATTACGATTACTACTCACAGTAACAAGTCAGTTCTCCGATTTCATTTCATGCCTTTTTGAAATTAATTAAATTATTATTTGTAACGAAATATGGAAATAAAATGTTGACAGAGTCGTCCTAGTCTTCGTGACCGGTCACGATTACTCGAGCAACTATGCTTTTGAAATGTCCCTATAATCGCGACCGATATTTCTTGAACGAGAAGGTACTAAATTAAAATTTTACTTAATTTTATTGAACAAAAATTATTTTTTATTACCAAAAAAGTTATTTCCGTCCCGATCAAGTAATTTCTTGATATATCAAAAGCTTAAGCAAAGAGACGCCTTTCATAACCAAAATGTTAAGCTATTTTCCACGTTTCGTGATTCATCGCCACCGGCAATACAAATTATTTTTTTTTTTACCCATGTGCACTATTTGTATAAAGAAACTAATTTGGGTTCCACGACAAGCATTGTTCAAACTTACTTGAAAATATTTTAGGATTGTATTTTTATGCGGCGAATAATACTTAATTCTGGCGTTTACACCTCAAAAATCACGATTACTGGGACATCTACCTTAAATCATTTTTCTTCAATTCTAAATTATTTTGATGCAATTTTTACAATAATTTATTTATATATAATTTATTATGAATAAATTATATATAAATATATATTTTTCAGAGAGGGAGAGGAAATTTCTAGATGAATTAATAAAAAAGTATATTATAAGGCTAACTATTAAGTTTTAAATATTATTTTTACTATCATTAATGAAATAATATCAATAAATGTTCAAAATTTGTAACAATTACAATTGTTTATAAAATTTATTAATTACATTAGCAAAATAAACAATAGAAAAATATGAATACAATTCAAACTTTTTTCAAAATACTCATCTTTATATTCAATTTTCTTGGTAATAAATTACATTTTTTCATGATTTTTTTATTAATAATTACAGCTGCGCTCATTGTTACTGAAAACTATATTCTTCTTTCATTTTTATGAAAAGTATCAAGTTTTACATGAATTTTAGTAGTAGTAGTAGTACTACTACTACTACTATTTGAGTATTTTTGCTATACATAACAATGCAAAAACAGGATTACTTGCTCGGAGCGCTATCTGTTGGATTTATTTGAACTACGATACCCCTCCGGATGTTAAGAGCACAACTACCACATACACGGGCGATGTCTAAGGCACCGATCACAAGGACAATCATTTTAACCGAATACTCTGGGTACAATCGCCGCAGCTCCCTTAAAAATTCTTCTTCATACCTCTCCTTCTTTTCCTTCTCATTGGCTGTGATGTTGTAGATGGCCGGAGCCGAGAATTCGATCACGAATATAATTCGTTTCTGCAAATCGATGGAGACTGGTGTCCGAAACTCGTAGTTCAAGAAAATTCCGCACTTCTGGTTGTGGACAATTGTCACCACTAGATGAACTCAAGACGAACCCTAACCCTTAAACTGCACCGTGGGTGTCAAACACTCAGAGCCAACTTTGGCCTCTAATATTCTATATTAAATTCGTTATAATGGGATATGTGCCGACATCTGGCGGTTGTTCGTGAGTGTATTAGTGAGTACACCCTAATAGCACGGAACGTTCCTGGAACTTTCCCGGAACGTTCCATGGGAACTTTCGGAACGTTTGAAAAAAATTATATCGTTATAAAACCAACGAAATTTACACAAAAAGACGTATAATTCTACATCCCATCCAAATTTGGTGATAAAATATTGAAATCTGGCTCAGTTATACAAGTTTAAATATCTGGGTGTCAAACACCCACGGTGCAGCTAACGTAATTATTTTGAGGTGTGCAGTTTAAGGGCTAGACAAGGCGAGTAGGCGACCGCCATGAAATTGTCCTAGACTTTCGCTGGAGGAGCTGAGTCTAGGGAGTATCTAAAAATAATAAAGATTTCCGGTAACTCGTCTATCGCTAGGAACTTCTTGACGTAAAATGCGGTTACAGTAATTCAAGGAAAGCAAACTTTAGCTCCTTCGACAAGGACTGGTCTTCTACATTTCTGTAAAAGTTTCCGTGCATTTACTTGTCGAGGAGCTATTGGAGTAAGTTTCTGACTTCTGCTTTCTTTACTTCGGCTTTTAGAAGTGAGGCACCTTGATGGAGCAGTGCATTTTCCTCACTTCTGATGTTGTTTCGTTGTAAATTTATTATTTTATAGATTTAAAGTAAGCGAATTTTATTACTTAAACGTTTTAAAAGTGAAAATAGAAACTACACAAGGCTGAAATCCTGAAACTCAAAATATGTTTTCTACAGCTGTAATATTTAAAACTTAATTCTTCGTAGTCTGCTAATACTGGCAAAACTCACGTTCCACCGATAAATTGTACTGCCTTGTTTGTGTCAAACCATTTAGAATCTTATAAGTCGAACCGATGCATCTGTAAAAAGCAATTAACGTAACCCTACCAGAAAGCAATTATGTACAAGGACTCTCTTCAAGAGTAAAACTCCCTCCAACTCTGTTACGTGGTTTTTCTCAAAATCTACGTCAAAAAAAGGGAGTATACGAATTTTCTTACCACCGTCTGTAAAAACCAATCATAGCATCCGTCTAACCCTACTGTACTTCGCATCCCATGTGCAATCATCGATTTTCGAGTTTTGCTTCCTCAGTTCTGAGACGAATCTCAAGTTCAATTAAATATCGATCTATCCTATATTGTGCCAACAAGTCTCAATCCTTAGCAATTTCATCTCTATAAATTTATATACGATAACTTTGTTGTTACATCGTAGATTAATTAAAGTGTCTTGTGAAAATATAGAACTTAAATTGATTCTGAGTGTTAACCTATTATGTTTCTATTTCACAGTCACGAACAATAAACTTGAACAATTTACTATAAAAATTTGTTGGTCCTTCGAACGTGGATATTTTATCGATTCAGTGATAATATACATTCTGAGTGATAAAATATTGTGTCTATTGTGCAACAAATGGTTCTCGACCATTCTGTTGAACTTTTCAGAAAGGCATGCACAAACCAGTGAAAGTACTGTAAATCCTGAAATGTGTCAGTGATCCAGAGTCGAGTACAACAGTTATCGCAGCAGAGACAGAAGCTCTGCACAATTCGATTCTTTACTACGAAAGAATCCGCAATTTAACAAGTTCAATTCCTGGGTGGAATCTGTCTTCCCAACCAGACGATTATTCAACACGAAACCTGAGGCAGCAGCAACCTGGCAGCAGTACAATTCCTGTACAATAGATCCAGAGAAAAGGAGATAAATCTTCACAGCATCAACCATCATTGGTCAAGCTCATCAGGGGATAAGCGCATTTCTGGTATCACCATTTCCTTAATGATGTTCCGATGTATATAAATTTCCATGATTTATCAGTGCATTGTTTACAAGTGTTTAATTCAAGTTACAATGGCTACCACCGGTGTTGAGATTTTGAAGCCGAAATTCAAGAATTAAATCTGTAGCGCGGTATCATCAAATGCTCTCTCACCGGAATAGAGAAAGAATTGTCAAAAACAACCGCAGAATCATATTTAGCTTCCCTAAATCTAAAAGAGCGGTAAGTCAATCATAAAAAATTATGGTCAGACTTCAAAAATATCCAATCGCAATTAGAATTAATCAGTTCACATGCAGAAGATTTAGTTGCAAAGCATGAATGTAAGCGCGAGTCCTTTGGAAGCAGATACGACACTATCTTCGGAAAATTCAAAAAATTGATTAGTGAGAATTCCGCAATTGGATTCAATGATAACGCTATTTCAACTCATTCTAAGCTGCCATTTCTCAGCTTGCCTAAATTCGCCGACACGTATGAAACGTTGCTAGGTTTCTCGGATAACTTTAAAGCTCTAGTCTCTAGTTGACGATCGTACCGAAATTAAAGATGTAGAAAGACTTGTGCATTTAAAAAGTTGGCTGCAAGGAGACGCCGCGGAAGTGATAGCTTCAACAGAAACGTCCTCCGCAGTGACGGCGGAGGGGGGGGGGGCGGTCCGCCACGTGTGCCAGCCCCGGGTACCAAGCACCAAGGGGTGCCAATAAGGGGCAATAAGGGGTGACAAAACCAGTGTCACACTGCAACCGCCCCGGGTGCCAACCCATGCTACGCCGCCACTGGTGCTCCGGGAATTACAAAGTAGCTTGGAAACTCGTACAGGATTGGTATGACAATTTAAAGGTAATCGTCGAAAGTCATGCAACATCAATTATAGATTTGCAACATGTATCATAAGATTTCTCAGTTCGTGCCCTATTAGATCAGGTTCAGAAGCATTTTAGCGCGCTTCGCGCATTAGCTAGCGAATCCGCAGATACGTGGGACACATTATTAATACTGATAGTAAAAAGTAAGATCACCTTTCATCTTCGCGAAAAACGAGAAGACTTTCAGCGTAACTAAAACACCGACAATGAGAGAATTTTTAGAGTTTTTACAGCGGCGCGCACAATTTGAGGAAAGTCAATTTTCCCAGTCAAACGCGAAATTTCACAATAAATTGGAAAAGAAGCCTGAGTATAAATCAGATAATAAGCGTGCGTTTCAGGGTTTTTAAAAGTCCTATCAACACGCGCATTTAGCTTCAACGTAGAAGTTTTGTTCTTATCACTGTTCAGAGGAACCCGTGGCGGCTTAAGGAGGGGGCAGTGGGAGCAGTCCACCCCGGTCGCTTACCCATGGTACGCCGCCACTGAGAGGAACATACAATTGAGTGTCCGGATGCAATAAGGGCACATAAAATTTTCTCGTGCGGAAACGAAGTCCCCTGGAGGCTTTCAACAAAATTTTCGAATTTTAATTTTTAAAGGACATATCTGGCTGTGAAATTGTATTGCGCATCTTTTTTCTCTAAGATAAAAAGTTGTAGCTTTTTCAGTTTACAAATTAAAGCCGAAAAACTGACTTTTTGAAAAAAATCAATTTTAATCCGTTTTTCACTTCAACTCGCGCTCCGTTCGTCAGTTTTTCGAATTTTTTGATAAAATTTTCAGAAAATGCACTTTAGGGCAGGCATGCCCAAATCGGGGAAATTCCCTCCGGGAACACATGTTCCGAGTTCCCTACTTTTTCTCCTAGAGAGCGGGAGTGGTGGTAAACGCTTGCGAGAATCTCTCCTCTGTGACGTACGCGGCTACCACGCGCATGCGTCTACCACCACTCCCGCTCTTTAGTAGAAAAAGTAGGGAACTCTGAACATGTGTTCCCGGAGGAAATTTCCCCGAGTTGGGCATGTCTGCTTTAGGGTATCGATTGACTGATAGAGTAAGAGGAATTCAACAAAAAAATTTTGTGTAATTGTTATTAATTTTTTTCTGATGCTCAGCGTGAATCGGACTTATGTAACTTCCAGCGTTTCGTTTATCGAGGGAATTTTGAACAAGGAAAAACTTCTCGCGACAAAAGTGCGGAGGAAACTGTGATAAAGTTTTTGGGGAAGTTTCAGATCAAAATATTCAATAGTTTAGGAGTAGTTGTGATTTT
>CAKNXH010064044.1:54655-100890 GCA_932178445.1 Andricus quercusramuli | reverse complement strand
ACGAATACATGGGCTAAAAACTTGGCTCGACGAAGCGCCTTAAGGCTTTAAGGCAGGATTCTACTTCGAACGCGCGGAAGAAATGCGAAAAAAAAGGATATTTTTGTAAATTTTTTTTTAAACCTTAAGAAAGATTTTGATGTATGGTTTGTTATGCTTAATAAATCTACTCTTAAAATACATTAAAATTTTTTTCAGTTCATTTTATGCGCTCTATATACATTTAAATGGCACTTGAATACAACGCCTCAAAATCACGTTTTTTACCGCTTGTAAAAAAAATCTCCGAAACTACCGAATCGATTGGTCTGAAATTTTCACCACATATTCTATGCATATACATCAACCGGTGGTAGCATGTTTTTTCATTTACATGCAAAAAAATAAAATGGCGGAAATTCGAAAAAAATCTCATTTTTTGGCTTATTTTTTGCAAAAAAATAATAGTAAAAATAAATTTTTTTATATAAATCTGCTAACAGCAGTTGATGTATATGTATAGAATATGTGGTAAAAATTTCAGACCAATCGTTTCGGTAGTTTCGGAGATTTGTTTAACAAGCGTTAAAAACGTGGTTTTGAGGCGTAGTATTCAAATGCCATTTAAATGTATATAGAGCGCATAAATTAAACTAAACAAATTTTTTAATGTATTTTAAGAGTATATTCATTAAGCATAATAAACCCTACATCAATATCTTTCTTAATGGTTTTACAAAATTTTTTAAAAATAGCATTTTTTTCACGTGTTCGGAGTAGAATCCTGCCTTAAAGTGAAAGAAATTTGCAAAATCTAGTTGAACTTATTTATCTTTAAAATGGAATTTTTCCAATATTGAAGACTTTGAGCTTGAAATTTCTCAAATATTCACGTTTTAATCTGAAACTGTATAGTTTTTTTTTTATATTTTAACTTGAAATGATCTAATTAGCAAGGATTTAAATGACGAAACTTTAATTTATCAATGTTTTCAAATTTAGAATGTTATTGGAATCGTAGCCATTTTAAACAATTAAAATACGAACTCGTTCAATGCCATATGATATCAAGTGAAATTTTAAGTCACTGGATAAGTTTTTTTACTAAAGCTACGAATTTAAAAAAATTCGCGGTGAGAAAAACTGTACTAAAAATGATATATCATAACGTTAGCCGTTAATATACTAAATTAAAATTAATTCAATGCTTCTAAAATAGAAATATTTTTCTTATTTTGAATTATCAAAGTCTGAACATTCTTTAATTAAAACTTTGAAAGTAAAGATGATTTAAAAATTTCTATTTGAAGGCCACATTAATTACAAACTGAGTACAAACTCGAGAGTAAATTTTCCCACATGGAGCAAAAATGTTTCAAGATAAAAATTCCGATTTTGATATTCAATTATCATTTTTTTCTTTTAATTAATTGTTTATATAACTTTTTTAATTATTGCTCACCGTCGATACATCTTTTGAAGCGAGGAGCTAAGCCATTTCGAGGATTACGTTGAGCATCTCTGAGTGCGTTGACGTGTTCCTTGGCTCTTTCATTGTTTGAAAACTGCGGATTTTTGTTGCAATCCTTGCCACCTTTGTGAGAGTTGTTTTGCATCTGAGGTTCCTGGATTCCGTTGAAGCGAACGTTAGAATTTTTCATTGGTTTCTGAATCGAAGATCCTTTTCCTCCGTTTTCCGAATTATCCTTTTTCGACCTAAGGACGTTTTTCTGGTGCATGCTGTTGGCAATCTGAGTCATGTCTTCTTGGCTTACTTGAGATCCTTTAAAACGCATAATTTTTTTGATTAGAGGAAAAATTTTATAACTGTTTGAATATATAAAAAGAAATGAAAATATTATTTCACCGGCGATGTTATCAGGTTTCTGTCCAGCAGAATTTTCTGTAGAAAAGTAGTGTCCACTGACAACTGGTGGTGGATTTGGTCCGCAAAGCCAGTTGATCGCATGAAAATACTGAAATCACAATTAAAATATTTGAAGAATTTAATACAAATATTGTACAATTAATATATTTTTTAAATCTAATTCTTTGCATAAAGCTACCTGTAATCCCAAGTTGTAGAAGAACCTCAGAGATTGGATATCTGAAAAAAATTATATTTGAAAAAAGAAGGTGCTTCGGAAGAAAGATAATGAATATTTAAATTTTACCGGAAAATGGTAAATCGCTACAATTCGCATCAATACTCTTGCAAACGGAGAGATTTATTGGTTGACTCGCTTGGTCCAACAGGTAACCGACATTAGGGAGCATTTCACAGTAGGGGTACATTGGATAGTTGTTATTTTCTGAAGAAAAAGAAACATTTCTTTAATTAAATAACAGAATAGTAATCGAAATTAGTCAAATGAAGGAAGCTAATTAAACAGTTCCTAGAATGCTACTGTTGGATCTCCGAGAACCGAGCGCGTTTTTGGTGTAAAAATTCAGATAGGAAGCCGAGGGTGTATATTTTTCTTAAAAATTAACAACAACAGAAAAACAAGGTTTAAAATAAAAATTTTTTAAAATATTAATTTGTTCGAATGATGGACTCTCAAGTGCGTGGGAGACCCAGTAGTAGTAACCAACGGTATGTGGAGAGAAACAGTAGCGTTCTAGGGTTAATTATGGCTCCACTTTCTTCAAATTCTGAAAGTCCCTGAGACACTTTATAGTAAAAAAGTTGCTATTTATCTAGAATATTAGTACAGAAATAAAATAATATTTGAATTTCCCACCTGTGGGAGGAAGAAAGTAGGTCGTGTTCTGTTGCTGAGGCGAAATTTGGAAGCTATTTCCTGAACGAGTTGCAGGTACTGTACTTGGAGGAGAGGACTTCTTCAAGTTCTCGTCATTCGCTTCGTTGTACGAAGGAGTAACACTCTTTGCTTCTTCAGAAAAATCGAGCTAAAAAGCAAAAAAAAAAATATTTTTCAATCATCAAAATACTAGCAATTGTATTTAAATTTATGTCCAAAGAAAAATACTCACATCGGCAGTATAATCTTCAGTGGGTGAAAACTTGTCTGTACATTGCTTTCCAAATGTAGCTTTGCTATTTTCGCTAAAGAAATATATTAATTATGAACTTTCCTAGATGAAGTTCAATATCGTCAAAATCTGAAAAAATTACCTAGATTCGTTGGCCCACTTAGGTCCATTGTCGTTCTTTTTGGAAGGAGTAAGTTTATTGGCGTTTCTCTCAGAAGTCAGGGGTAGAGGACTACCGTTTACTTGATCTTTGCTTTTTCGAATTGTAGGAGACCAGGATTTTTTAAACTTAGGGCCTGAAAGAGGAATAAAAATTGATTAAATTTTATTTTTCAAGTCTAATGTTTAGAATTTAAAAGAAAAAATAATTCTGACTTTGTTCGAGGGTCGAGTTCTTCTTTGGAGTTGTAATTGGTCCGTTTGGCTTAACTTTCTTTGCCGGTATGGGTCGCAATGATGAGTAAGGAACGGTCCTCTTTTCTCCAAGTTCAAGAATAAAAACGACAACGGGTCCTTCATTTTTCGTCATTTCTTGAATGTGTCCACTTAAGAGAATTGAGTCTCTCTTTTCCGTTCCACCTGAAGCCCTTTCGTCACTGAATTCGTTTTTATTTTCGACCAGGTGGCTTAAGTCGTTATTATTGGCAAGGTCATCCGGCTTTATATTCAAATCCACTAAACATTTCCCGCCAACTTGGAACTCCATTCCATTGAATTTCGTCCATCCGGAATTTTTCACTTCTGTTTATTGAAGAAATTGTCAATTCATGTTTAAAAAAAAAGTTGATCGAAATTCAGGGCCCAGCCACGCCCGATAACATTTGATAAAAATCTCATACCCCGTCTGATTTCGTGCCATATATCGAAATCGGTATTTCGGTAAATATCAGGATCCAGGGCTTTTGCAACACGATAAGGAAATGGCGTATGTCCCTTATTAATCATCTTCATTTCGTCGGTTTCAGTGAATCCTTCCTCCATTTTAGACAGTAACTCCGCTGTAAGAGTTCTGATGAGAAAATAAATGATTGTTAAATGAAGCAACAGGGTGGCCGCTAACATGCAAAAAAAAATCCCTGTCAGAGGCCTCTAATATTGTACAATTTTAAATTTGAAACCTGAAAATGGAAGTATTAAATTAAATATAGTCATGTTTCAACAATTCCGGAAACAAGTATTAAAAACTGTACATTTAAATGTGAAACTTTCTAGATTGAACAATTAAAAATTAAGAGACTTCAAGACGTTTAAAACTAAAATTTTCATATTCAAGCTTTCAAAACTAAAAATGGATTTTCTCAGAAATCGATGATGTACAGAGCTTGTATCATTTTTCTCTATAAATTGGTAAAGTAAAGTGGACTGTTCAGAGTTGTGCGAAAAGATGAAGATTAGAGTGGCATTAAAACGAAGACTATATGGGTATGACGAAACCATACCTAAAATCTGTAAAGATTATAACACAATTCACTCAATATAGCATATTATGATAAAAGTCTCTGTACAGACCAATAATTAAGATAATTACTGTTAAAAAATATTAAAGCAACATGAATATTTTTAATTGAATCACAGAAAATTTCAAGATAATACAAATTTTAATTCAAAGTACCAAAAATTAAGTGAAACTTAAAGTGATCGGACATATATACTTCTATAAGGTAAGAATTTATAAGATTTTTGGTCAAAAAATAAATCCACACTGTCATTTTCACCGTTTAAAATTAAATTGTAAGATTTAAATTTGTATACTTTATCTTTGAAAGTTGAATGATTTCAATTTAAATCGTTTGAAATTAATAATTGTCACATAGTGGTTTACACTTTTCAAAATTCAACAGCCACATATTACTCAATTTTAAAAGATTAGTTTTTTGAAGTCTTCAATTAGAAATTGCTCATTATTATTTATTTTGCGGGCCACCGGGTCCAGCGGCCACCGTGAATAATCCAGAATTTAAAAACTTACTCTCTATTCTCCAAGTTGCCCTTGGAAAAAAACTTATCATGTCTAAAGGAGTGGGTCCTATCATGAAGCATCTTATGAACAGTATCATCGACGTTTTCCATCTTAAAAACGTCTTTGTACAAAGACTGATATACTAATGCTGCAAATATATACACTTTTAAGTAAAAGTAATGGTAATTTCAAACTAAAAATTTTAGAGTAAAACTCAAAAACCTACATTGGCAGAAAGCGGCTGTGGAAATGAATTCCTGAGTGTAAACACTCTCGTATTGCTTTTGCAAAGTAGAGCACAGGAAAATGAATTTACTGGATCCATAATTGGTAACACAGTTTTTAGTCAAGGTATGACCATCAAAAACTATAATATCTCTTTCGTATCTAAGAGACATTGCCTCGATTTCGTGAGCTCCACCCCATTCGGTAAAACAAGCCATTTGTTCAAGATAACTATCGTAGGGGATGGATATTTTCTACAGAGGGAGAAATAATTGTTTTAAATTGAATATTATTTAAATAGTAAATTCTAGTGGAAGACAATTCTGAATGTATTACCTCCTCGAACAGTTGACGATTTTTTCTCATAAAATCAATGCACTCGTTCCTGACGCGAATATGAAAATGTTGCGTCAAATAGACTTGTTCACTAACAGCCCGAAATAAGCAAGTAGGGTCCTTAGGGCAGTGTTTCCTAAAGAACCCCTCATTATGTAACCATTCGTCGACTGGCTCCGACGTGCGTTTCGCAGATTTTCTTGGACTCGCGGTGGCTCCTTCCATTTGAAACTTAAATTTTTTTAAACCTGATTAAGATTCTTATATTAAATTTTTTACACTTTTTTATGTGAAAATCTTGTGTTTATATATTTTGAAAGATGAACATCACTGTCTATTACTATTATTGAGAGGGAAATGAAGCAACATTCAATTTGTGTTTACCAAATAAGGAGTCCGTCCTTTTACCGATTTAAATAAGGGAGACTATATGTAACGAAAAGATGCCGCTATTTGTACCGAAATTTTGGCACACGCACCCACAGCATTTACACTACCGGTCAAAAGTTTAAGTTCACATTTTTTTGATAATTAGTTCTCTTAATTTTAATTATTATGTCAGAGCTAACATTTTTTATCTTTAAAAAATTGAATTCTCTCAAAATTATGTATCAAATGAGCACAGGATGAACCCAATTTGCCTATTTTTCAAGTAGAAATTGCAAAAATAGTATAAATTTCAATGCTTTCTTAAATTTTGTGTAATATCCGAAATAATTAACATTTTGTAATGTTCTTAGGCTCATTTTAAAGCTATTTTTCCTCAGTATCAAATAACCTATGACCATCAATATAAAAAAACTTTCCTATCGCAGTGTGAGAACTTAAAATTATTTAAAAAAAGATAGAAAAATTAAAAAACTTCCTATCTGTAGGCGAATAAGAACAAAAATTAACTAAATATATATTTTTTTCGTTCAACTTTAAGTTCTTGCACTGTGATAGGAATTTTTTTCGATTCATGCTCATAAGCTGTTGCGATAATGTAGAAAAATAGCTTTAAAATGAGCCTAAGAACATTACAAAATGTTGATTATTTCGGATATTACATAAAATTTAAGAAAATATAAAAATTTACACTGTTTTTGTAATATCTACTTAAAAAATAGACAAATTGGGTTCATCCTGGGCTCATTTAAAACGGAATTTTGAGAGAATTCAACCCTTTAAAGAGAAAAATGTTAGCTCTGACATAATTAAAATTAAAGAACTTAATCATAATCAATCATCAAAAAAGAGCTGAACTTACACTTTTGACCGGTAGTGTAAACAAATAAATAAATTGATAGATTTTGCACTTTGGATAACAAATTAAATTTAACAAATTGCTGCTTCACATTACTGTTTGTCAAAATATGCAATAATATAGGTAAATGATGGATACTTGTTAGAAAATGAAGGCACGTCAGAAAATTTTGAATTTGTACTGAAATTTCGGTGCAAATACTTAATTTTTCAGGTCCTGCTATTCACGCACAGCCACTGCCAATCTTAAACCTATTATTTAAAATTTTTGAAAATCAGGAATTAAAATTAAGAAAAAACTCGGATGCGGACAAAACTGTGAAAAATCATAAAATATGAAATTGGTAAAAATCTCAACTTCAAAAATTGCCATTTTTATATGTTTTCATTTTAATGTGGAAAAAGAAATCCCATACTGTGATTTGTGAAGAGGGTTTGGTTACAAAATCGCAATTTCGAGATTCCTTGATTTTTCCCTGACGAATTTTTCATTTTGTCTGACCGTTATAACCTTAACAGCACGCAATATTTCCGTGAAATATAGCATCAATGTTGCTGCAATATATGAATGTCCTCTCCCTATCAATATTGCAGCAATGGTACAACAATATCGCAAAATTATATTAAAATGTTGGAAGGAGGAAAGGAGAAGATTATCTCAATTCCTCACAATTCTCAAGGAATATTGTTTGGGGGAGGATATTTACATATTGCAGCAACATTGCCAATGTTGTCAATATTGCGTGCTGTTGGGAAAATTTTTCTTTCAGTTTGACAACAGTCGCGCAGAATCTTGTGCATGTGAACTTCAGTTGATCGAAAATTTTCTGACTCTTTCAGGTTTTCCCTGACTTTCCAGCATTCCCTGACCTGTAGCAACCCTGTTGAAAGAATGTTAGCTTCAACTCCTGACAAAACTAAAGCTATCTTGTCTATTCAAGCGTACCGATCAAAATATGATTAGAAACTACACTAGAAATTACTAGACATGCCCAATATATAATTCCAAATACCGATTGTATCATCATAAAAAAGTTTAACTTCTCAAAACAAAAACATCGATTAAAAATGAAAAATTATTATATTAAAAAAAAACACTTTTTTCGACAATAAAATAGTTTTAAAGCCACTTGTTTTTCTACAATAAAATTATCACAAAAATAATAAAACAAAAGCAAATCAAAATCAGCAAATCACTTAATTTTCACTGATAAACGATTTCAGGACGCATTTCCATGGTCAATTATTATTTCTCCTAAGTATTTTCCGAATCAGATAATGATATCACTAATTAAAATGATGATCAATTAATATAATGAAAGTCATTAAAACGTCAAACCGGGTACAAAAAGATAAAAAAATCTGATCGATAAAAATGGCAGCACGTGGTCGGCGTTCCTCGATCCCTAAGCTCTCGGAACTATTTTCCTTCGTTTTACTATCAGTTTTTTTATTGCACTTACTTGTATCGGTCGTTATTTCCAGAAAACTCTTCTAATTGATATATGGATCAAATTTAATCACTTTAATCAAAATTCGCGTGATTAAAGCGCGAATTGAACGGGAAGCGGCACTCCAGACGATGGACAGACACAGAATGGAAATGGACAGAATGAAACAGGAAGTTCAGGATTTAAGAATCGTAATTTTTTTAACGCATTACTGTTAATTTTGCGAATCCTCCCTGAATTTAAACTAAAAATCAAACTAAATTTGGGCGTTAGTATCGCTTCGGTTTGAATTTTTTTTTTATTGTTGCCAAGATATACAACATAAAGAAAGAAACTTATTTCCCAACAGTCACTTATTTCAAAACAAACTGGACTGCCGCTTTTGTTTAGATTTGGCACTTCTCTTCTCCATTTCTTCTTCTCACGTGCGTTCATCCGGCGCTCCTTTGTTGTTTGACCTTCGACATCTTCAAGTTCGCTCCCTGAAAACATAAACACAAGTGACAGAAAAGCAGGTATGGATCTAGAAAAATTAGTTTCTTCACCTTAATTAAAATTGTTTTATTTTAAATATAATAATTATTGACTATATATAGGTAGTTAAAAATTAGGCCGTGGCTACAAGTACCGAAATTGCTGTACCAACAGCTCAATTTTTTCGTAAAAATTATGAGAAATTAATTTACTTTTTTAATATTAATTACATAATAAAAAGCTTACTGATAATTAAGACATCTACTCCTAAAATTGAAGAAAAATAGTATTGTTTTAAAAACAAATTAGACAATCAAGATTCGCGGTAGCGAATTGTCGCCAAGTACAACATAAAAAGCTGCCAAGAATCCTTATCTGAAATAATCAGGTATTTTGGACCTTTTGTGGATTGACGGCCGCAATCGAGGCGCCGGATGCAAGAAGAGATGTAAAATTATTTTGCTGGATTGGGGAGGCCCCTGGGCCTTTGAGAATAAAAAATCGAATTTTAATTGTTTAAATACGCATTTGTGTTGATAATTTTGTTAAAAATCTTTTTCTTTCAATAGAAAAAGTTGTAGCTTTTTTACTTTTTGAATTATTTACAAAAAACTGTTTTTTTATCTGCATAAAATATTTCGTGTTTTTTCACTTCAACTCGCGACGAAATCGGCAATTTTCAATATTTTAAAGTAAAATTTATGGGAGGAATACACTGGCATCTTGTGCGACCGATGACGTTAGCAAAAGTTAAAAATGTTCATTTGAACAAAAGTTAATAATTTTTTTCTGAGCCTTTGCATAATTCGTGCACGAACAGCTTTGATCGTTTCGGGAGTCGAGCGAATTTTGAGCAAGCGAAAACTTTCAGTGAGAAAGTTGGTCAGGAAGGTTCAAAGAAGTTTTCTAGAAATTTTTACCTCAATTGAAACAGTAGTTAACAGACTGTTGATGTTTTAATTTTCCGACGCGATCGATTTTCTCCTGCGTAGCCTGCGCCATGCCGGGCAAGCCGTTGTTGCCACATAGTGAAGTGAACTCTGCCTTAGGGTACGTAAGAAATTTTTTTATTCAAATTCGTTCAAATGCAATAAAACATGAGAAATCATGGTTCGCAATAATTCTTTTGTTTTCTTTCTGATTAAAATATTTAAACGATGCCACATCTAGAGAAATCAGCTGCATAAAATTCTTAAAAATAAATAATCTGTACACGTTTCCTTTCTGTTATCCCGCGTGTCCTCTGTCTAAGAGCGGTGTGAAGTTGGCCCTCCCAAATAAGAAATTTGAAAATTTTATGTCGTCCTCGTTTGGTGGTCGTTAGAAAGGGTTTGGTAGTCATATATTATCGTTTGACACCGCTCTATCTAAGCTCTATTTGTAAATATACCTGCATACACTTTCTGACTTTTTTTAACCAAAAATAATCGTTAAAATAAAAATAAACATGATATTTTTTCAAATGATGAAATCTGTAAAAAATTTCATAATATAAATGCAGTGACGGTTTTTACTTGAAAAAAATTAGAGATCATTTTTAGAATGAATCTACTATATTGTTTAAAAGTGATAATCATAAGGTTTAACTATAGAAAGTCTGGTTAAATTGACCAGTAAATTTATCTAAAATTATTTTTTGAGTCAAAGTTAAGAATCTTGTATTTCATGTGTTCATCGAAATAATTAACATTTACTAATCAAAATCCGCGATAAATATAGTGTTTCCACTTAAATTTTTTTATTCTATTTGTGTTCATGTGTTTTTTTATTAGATATTTTTATTTTAATACTACCAAAAATTTAACACTAATGATTCTGAATTATCACTATCCATTCTACGTAACTTAGAATAAGTCCTGATTTTTCCTATTTTAAATAACAATTATCTGTATCTGACCGGCCTATGCGACGGAGTTTGTGTATAGAAACGTCTTACCGGCTGGACCACAGCCTACGCGAGAGAAAATCGTTCGCGTAGGAAAATTTAAACATCAACAATTTGTTAACTACTATTTCAATTGAGCTAAAAATTTCCAGAAAACTTCATTGAACCTTCCTGACCAACTTTTCTCACTGAAAGTTTTTGCTTGCTCAAAATTCGCTCGACTCCCAAAACGATCAAAGTTGTTTGTGCGCGAATTGTGCAACGCCTCGGCAAAAAATTGTCAACTTTTGTTCAAATCAACATTTTCAACTTTTGCTAACGTCATCGGTGGCTCAAGATGCCAGTGTATACCCCACATAAATTTTACTTTAAAATATTAAAAAGTGCCGATTTCGTCGCGAGTTGAAGTGAAAAAATACGAAATATTTTATTCAAATAAAAAAAAAACAGTTTTTTGTAAATGATTCGAAAACTAAAAAAGCTAAAACTTTTTCTATTTGAAGAAAAAGATGCGTAACAAAGTTATCAATACAAATGCTTATTTAAAAAATTAAAATTCGAAACTTTATTCTCAAAGGCCCAGGGGCCTCCTCACTCCAGCAAAGTAATTTTATATCTGCTTCTTGCATCCGGCGCGGCGCCGAAATTCTTAACCGATTTCAATTAAATTAGGCATCTGACTGATCAATAGGGTGGTCCAAATTTATACCTGTAAAAATTCGACTTTCGATTTTTGGTGATAACCGCCCCCCCCCCCCATTTTGTTCCTTTTCCGGAAAAAGAAATTCCGTAATTTTTTTTTTTCAACGTTAACCCGTGCCCCAGGGCTTTTGAAATTAACATGGGGTTTTAAATAGGAAGAGCTCGATTTTCAAAAAAATGGAAAAAAGAAGTACTTGTTATACATTTTTTGTCAATTAAAGTATTGTCACCTCTTGAGGAGTATTTAAGGAATAATTTCCACCCAATAGCTTTTAACTTTGACACACCTGAACCCCTTTAATTGTGTCCGGAAAATGCCCCAAAAAATGCAAAATAGCAGTTTTCTATCAAATTCATGCTAAAGACGGTATTTTAAAAAAAAATTTCAACATGAATTATTTTTAATCGATAAGTGACGAGTTTTAAAGTATATTTTAAATAATTGTATATCGTTTAAACAATTAGCATTTGTTTAAACAATTTTTTCCCCCTGTCAATCGTGAAAAGTTATTATCTTTTGGAATAAATCGTACAAAGTTGATGAATGTCAAGAGTAGTAGTTCTTGTTTAACTTATTTGGTAATTATTTAAACAATTTTCATTGGTTTAAACTATTTTTTCTCCCTAAAATCGTAAAAAGTTATTATTATCTGAAAATAATCGCACAATTAAAGAATGTTGAAAGCAATACATTTTTGAAGGATGTTTGGTAATTATTTAAACAATTTTGATTTGTTTAAACAATTTTAGCCCCCTGTAAAGCGTGAAAAATTATTACTTTCTGGAATTAATGACAGAATTAAAGGAATTTAAGGGTAATATTTTTTTTCTACAGAATATTTAGCAACTTTTAAAATAATTTGTATTTGTTTAAACAATTTTTGTTTGTTTAAAAATGTTTGTTGATGCTTATTACCCGAAATTCATTTGAAAAATTATTCATTTTAACGAATATGATCTGAAAAAATAACTACTCATAACCGACTGCAAAAATGGTTTATATTAATGATTATTAATGATTATTAATTGTTTAAATAATTTCAAAGTATCTTAAGCAACAAAATATTATTCTTAAAATTCGTTAGTTGTGTCATTAATTGCTGAAAAGTATAAATGTTCTCGATTTGCAGAGAAAAAAATTTTTAAACAAACAAAAATTGTAAAAAAAAAAAATTATATTAAAAATTGCTAAATATTCTGTGGAAAAAATATTACCCTTAATTTCCTTCAATTGTGTCATTAATTCCAGCAAGTAATAATTTTTCACGCTTTACAGGGGGAACAAATTGTTTAAAAAAAAAAAATTGATTAGCATTTCGAACTCGAAAGTTCATTGCCTCACTACCCGATTCGGGTAGTGTTTCTAGGTGGATAAATACTACCAGTGTGGGTCCACCACACCCACGACGGGTCAACAACACGCAGTATTCCCCGAACGGTCACCCATCCAAGTACTAACCGCGCCCAACACTGCTTAACTTCAGTGATCTAACGGGAACTGGTGTTTTCAGCGTGGTGTCGCCGTTGACAAATTGTTTAAACAAATCAAAATTGTTTAAATAATTACCAAACATCCTTCAAAAATGTATTGCTTTCAACATTCTTTAATTGTGTCATTATTTTCAGAAAATAATAACTTTTTACGATTTTAGGGAGAAAGAATTGTTTAAACAAATGAAAATTGTTTAAATAATTACCAAATAAGTTAAACAATAACTGCTACTCTTGAAATTCATCAAATTTGTACGATTTATTCCGAAAGATAATAACTTTTCGCGATTTACAGGGGGAAAAAAATTGTTTAAACAAATACTAATTGTTTAAACAATTAAAAATTATTTAAAACTCGTCACTTATCGGTTAAAAATAATTCATGTTGAAATTTTTTTTTAAAATACCGTCTTTAGCATGAATTTTATAGAATGCTGCTATTTTGCATTTTTTGGGGCATTTTCCGGGCACAATTAAAGGGGTTCAGGTGTGTCAAAATAAAAAGCTATTGGGTGGAAATTATTCCTTAAATACTCCTCAAAAGGTGACAATACTTTAATTGACAAAAAATGTATTATATATAATGTAATTTATGCACGGCCCCTTATCAATAATTCAACAATAATGCATTTTTCATCCAAACTTTTGGCCTAATATTTGACTTGAAAATATATAATAAATAGTTTTCAATATGTATTTTAGAAATATACGATATTGTTATTAATTTAAAACTTTATTTAATCATATTTTATATCGAAACATCGTTTTTTCATAAAGTGACCGTGTTTGAAACGCTCAAATGCAGGACGCTGACAGGATCTTGAATTCATGAGACGCATTCATTCAAATATATTATATCACATGCAATGTTGAAATCTCAATTTGGATTGGTCGAGAACCTAGAGAGAAACTCGGAAGCCTTGAAGTAGAAAAAAATCCCTCTTGCGGATGTTTTGCAAAAAATCGTCTTTTACACAAGGTAGGCAACCGCCCCGAATTTGCCGGGACGGTCCCGCATTAGTACCCTCTGTCCCGCTTTGACGTTTGTTCCGCAAAGTGTCCCGGAAAAAATTGGGGTAGCGTCCCGCATTTACTACGCTTTTTATAGAACGAGACCGTACGCGCGCTGCAGCGCGCGCGTTTTACTCATTTCGATTAATGACAGTTTTGAAAATTCTATCTGATGATTAAAGTTTTTCAATTATTTAAGATTCTTATAAAAGTACATATGCCTAAAAATCATGAAAAAATAGTGTAATAATAATTAAATACATTCAATATTATTGCTATGTATATCGTGTTCAAACTATAATCTATTTAAACAATTCTGTGAACACATAATTTTCAACCAAATCACTTTGGCGTTTTTCTCCCAAGAAAATCCGTAATGCTTGCCCAGACCTAACTCGCGAAAACGCCACATACAATTGTCCATGATTAAATACATCTTTACGAAGATCTACTCCGATGTTATCGAAAGTTTGTCCCTGACTTTTGTTAATAGTCATTGCAAATGCCAATTTTATTGGAAATTGACGACGTTTGAAAGTAAATGGATAAACATCTTCACAGTATAATGTGATACGATGGATGAATACAATTTCTTCTGCTTTATCACCTGTTAAAATTCTACATCGCAAAAGATTATTTGCAAGCTCTAGTAATTGTAAGCGCGTCCCATTACAAAGACCTTCGTCAATACTAAGGTTACGAATCAGCATGACAATGCAATTATTTCTTAATCTTAATTCATGCGGTTGAATATTTGGTGGATTCAATGTGTTTAAATATTCTAACACTATTGCGTCGGTGATATCCCCATTAGCACAGTTTTCAACACTATCAACACTGGTATAAAGTCATTCTGTATTTTTGTCTAATAGCTCAACTACTCTGGAATTGATTTCCTCGACATCAACATTTCGTGCTGACAATATGGCTGTTAATCGCTTGATGGGGATGGGATTTTCTCTCGTAAAAGACCAAAACTCCTTTGAGATTGTAGTTTAAATTCTTCTTTACTCTTTCTCACTGTCGTGGTGTCGAGAACCATTGAAACCAAGAAGGTGGTTTTTCACACATAAATAGCAAAAAAATAAAGAGCACTTGTGACACTTGAATCACAATGAGCGAGTAGAACTACAGAAAACTGTAGTAAGATGAACAAGGAAGATGTCCGTCTCACACGGCGGCCCAAAATCTAGCCGAGCCAAGCAGGAGGGCAGCACCAGCGGTGGCGAGGCGCACTACTCCTCGGCACATGCCCCCATGGTGCATCTTCTTCAGAGCGAGGATAGCGGGAGATTCAAACAACCCGCCCGCCTCGTTCCTTGAACGAAACGTCACTGAACACCGCCCGCCAAAGATGATCTCTCCTACAACGAATCACGATGAGTCTTCCTCTGCCGTTGCCCGGACGATTGGCAAAAGAGCACGCTTCACGATGGGCCGAACATACTCTCCAGTGCAAGTCTTCATCGTGGCGGCGCGCACAAGTCCATCAGATCCCTCATGAGTATGAGTAACGCGGCCGAGAGGCCATCTTCCATCAGATCTGTTCAGAGACGAATCCAATACGACAACGAGATCTCCGAACTTTAGATTGGGGCGCTGACGGGTCAACTTGAGTCGTGGCTGGAGAGTATTCAGATACTCGCTGCTCCAGCGCTTCCGGAACTGATCTCGCATTCCCTTGACAAGTTTCCAGTGGGTCAGTCGATCAAGATTCGTCGCCTCGATGGAAATTTCCGGAATGGTTCCTAGAGGTCCTCCAATCAACAGATGCCCAGGAGTAAGGGCGTCTAGATCCTCGATATCACTGGAGAGAGGCGAGAGGGGTCGACAGTTCAGCCCTGTTTCGATGTTCACAAGCAAGGTGGAGAATTCTTCGTAGGTCAGGTTCTTGGGCTCGGCTATGCGTTTAAGATGAGTCTTAAAGGATTTCACCCCAGCTTTCCAAAGTCCTCCAAAGTGGGGAGCAGCGGGCGGGATGAATCGCCAGGCGATGCCTTCGGTTGCCATTGAATTAGCGACGCTATCCCAGTCAATCCCACCAAGTGCTTGTTTCATCTCTAAATCAGCGCGATTAAAGTGAGTTGCATTATCACTCCATAACTCAGCCGGTTTTCCACGTCGGCCACAAAATCGGAGTAATGCACCCTGCAGACTCTCGGTGGTGAGATCACCGACAGCCTCAAGATGCATTCCCATGAAAGCGAGGCACACGAAGACCGCCACGTAGCCCTTGGTAGTCCGTGATCCACGTCCCTTGGTGGCATGCAGATGGAAGGGCCCAGCATAATCAAGGCCGGTGCGCGTAAAGGTTCGAACTGAATTCACTCTTTCTGGTGGCAAAGGTGCCATTGCCTGTTCCATGGGTCTGGGTTGAGTTCGGGTGCATACAACGCACCGATGAACGTGCGCTCGAATTCGACGTTTTCCACCAACAATCCATGCGCGGCGAACGACATGAACGTATGTCGAGCGAAATCCACCATGATGTGCTCGGTGGTGGGCCTAAGTGATCACCAACTTAGCCAGAGGGTCGGCACTGGATAAGATGGGCGGATGACGTGCGTTGTATGAAAGCAACGAATGCTGGAAACGACCTCCCACTCGCATGATACCCATCGGATCGACGAACACGTGAAGGCCTTTGAGGGCGCTTTGGCGCGAGAGGTGACCTTCTTTCTTTTGAAGTTTCGCTAGCTCCGTTGCAAAGTGATGACGTTGACTTAGAATCACGCATGCGTAAAAGGCGTTGTTGAATTCCTCAAAAGTGACAGGCGACAGAACAGGTACGGTGGAAGGACGCTTGAGTCGCAGTCTCACCCAACGGCAAAGTCGTACCAAGAATCGCAGCAGTACATTTAAATCTGAAAACTTGGCCAGAAGCTCATCAGCAGAGGTAGGTGGAGCGTTCGCATCGGCTGCGATTTGCCTGACGTTAACCGAGGCAAAATTAATGGAACTGCATGGCCAATTGGAAGGTGACTCGCGCAGCCAACCAGGTCCTTCAAACCACGACTTGTCATGAATGAGTGTGGTCAACTCAGTTCCTCGAGATGTCACGTCCGCTGGGTTCAGCTGAGACGGCACGTGTCTCCAACTGATCGATGGCAGGATTTCCTGAATATGGCTGATGTGATTATCGATCAATGAATTGCCCACTGGTATACTGGAGTGGAGCCAATGAAGCACGATCTGAGCGTCACACCAAGCATAACATTTCTCTGGCGGAACGCATAGATCATCGGCAATAGTGCGAAGCAGTTTACTAGCAAGTAAGGCGGCTCGCAACTCGAGCCGTGGAATTGTCATCCTGGGCTCCGCTCTGGTGGAAGGCTGTAGGCTCTTGATGGAGTTCAATTTCGTTTTGGCGGCCAGCAGCACTGTTGATACGTGATCATCTTTGGACATGACTCATGCATACACGACTGCAGCCATCACACGTCGGCTTGCATCAGAAAAGGCATGGAGCTGCACTTGGCCAGAAGGACTGTTCTGGATCCAGCGAGGAAAGGTGACGTCAGAAACGTGAGACAGATTTTTCTTGAAACTCGTCCAGCGTTGAGCCATAGACGAAGGCAACTCTTGGTCCCAATCCAACCCAGCTCGCCACAAGTCTTGCATCAGCATTTTGGCCACCACGGTGACAGGAGCCAACCAACCGCATGGATCGAAAAAGCTTGCGATTGCTGAAAGGATCTCTCTTTTAGTTTTTTGTGTAGCTCCTATCGAAGGCGATGTTAGCCGAAGATCGTCGCTCCGAGGATTCCACAAGATGCCCAACTCGTTCACTGGATGATCCTCACTGATACGAATCCAAGAAGGTCGTAGGCACTCTTCACTCGGGAGATCCTGCAATAGCTGTTGATCTTTGGCGACCCACTTGCGTAACGGAAATCCTCCAGCATTCAACAACTGTCTGAGTTGATCTCGAAGGTGACGGGCCGACTCGATGTTGTACGCTCCGGACAAAATATCGTCGACGTACCTGTCCTTCATCAGAGCATCCACGGCTTCTGGATAACATTTCCCTTCATTGAAGCACAACTGCTGAATGACTCGAAGCGACAAATAAGGTGCGCATGATTCACCGTAGGTGACTGTGAGCAGTTGAAAGTGTCGAACAGGCTCCTCCTCAGAAGGGCTCCATACGATCCGTTGTAGATCAACATCGCGATCGTCGATTCTGATTTGGCGATACATCATTTTTACATCTGTACAGAAAGCAAAGCAATTTGACGCCAGCGGATTATCACCCTCCAGGGATGCGTTTGGAGTTTTTGACCTGTGAATAGAGCATCGTTGAGACTGTATCCAGTCGAAGTGGGGCTCGAGGCGTTGAAAATGACCCGAAGCTTAGATTCTTGATCCCCTCTCTGCCAGATGCCATGGTGTTGAATGTAATGGACTGGTCGATCGCAGTCACGAACTTCTGGATCATTTAACTCACGCTTGTGGCCCAGTCGGAGATATTCATTCATGAACTCTCTGTAGGCCTTTGCCATTTTAGGTTCTCCCCTCATGCGTCGAAGCAATGACGTCAAAGCCGCGACTGCGCCCGGAAGACTTTCTCCAAGAGCGCTTACAATGTCGGGTCTGGTGGGTAGCCGTAAGATGTAACGACCGTCCGAGTCTCGGCGATGATTGCTGAAAATATTTTCACATTGCTGGTCGTCTGGTGCTTGTCTCGCGATGATGGGAAGATTCTCTATCTCCCAGAATCGTTGCAGCTGACCCAACAATTGGAGGTGACAGCGAGGCGCCGTTTCGGTTAGCTGGACGAGACATGAATTGGCTGAAGGTAGCCAGTTAGAAGGAGAGGTCCGCCCAGAGATAGTCCAACCCACTGCTGTCTGTAGTTCGGGCAGCACGTTAGCGCCAATCAGCAATTCAACGGGTCCTGGAGCATCGAACTTTTCGTCTGCGAGTATCAAATTCGGCCATAGAGCACGTACCGCTGGTGAAAGCGGGACTGCTGGAGTCGACAAGCCAAGATGCTTTAAACAATAGGCTTCGAAATTGATCGGTGTATTTGAACCAGGTATATGTAAATAGAGGTGAGCTTGAGCTGAATGTTCCCCATCTTTGCTACGTTTGGATGGAATGGTATCAGGAAGTCGTGCGCCCTCACGTTTGCGTGCATCTTCATGTAAAAGCGAGTGGTGTAGAGATCCGCAAATTGAACAGCTTAAGCGAGACGGACAAGTCCGGGCAGCGTGGCCAAAACGTATACAGTTGAAGCACAGTCGCGACTGGCGGACGATGTCTCGACGTTCTTGAGAATCCAAGGCAATAAATCTTTCGCAGTGACCGGTGTAGTGAGTCCCTCCACAGCAGCCACAGTTCTCGTTGCCTTGAGTAGCAAGCGTGCGATACCCTCGAGGTTTCGGTTGGGATGGACCAGGTGGCAGAAATGATCGATTGACAGCTGCGCGGTTGCTTCTGTTGCTCTCCAGTGAGCTAATTGTACGGCATCGACGACTCAAAAACTCGAACAGTGTGTCGAAGGTGGGCATTTTTGGAGGTTTTATTACCGGATCAATTTCGAGTTTCTCCAATTCTTCCTCCCATGCTCGTCGAGTTAATGGATCCATACAACTAGTAGCCACGGAGATGAACCAATCGTCCCAGTACTCTGCGGGACGATCCAAAGCTTTGAGTTGCTTTGGGTGCCGTTCCAGAGTGTCGCAGAGGTGCTGCAGTTCCTTGGCGTTCTCGTCTCTCAAAGGTCGAAGATTGCGCAGCGCATTGATGTGGTCTTGGGCAAGCAGTCTTGGATGTTCATAACGTGCAATTAGTATATCCTATACAGCAGTGTAGTTGGCTCCCGTGACAGGAAATTAGTCGACTGCCAGCTTCGCTTCCTCTTGTACATATGACTTTAAATAAAAGAGCTTCTGAACATCGCCAAGTTGCTCGTCCTTGTGAATGAGCGCCTGGAAAGCGTCTCGAAAAACCTCCCAGTCTTCTCTTTGGCCGGAGAATGTTGGAACTTCCATTCGAGGCAGGCGTACACTCGTCGATCCTGTTCGTTGCAGAGGAAAACTCTCGTTCCCAGTGGGAGTTTGCGTCCCAGAAGTGGTGGGAGTCAGCCTCGGACGGATGTCATACAACTTGGACTGAGACTCAATGTATGCTTGCTCGATCTCGGTGTAGACTGCGTCGCCAGGGTATCCGTTGTCGTCACCAATATCGCTTTGAAGAAGCATCAGATGATTGCCCTGAAAGTCCGCCCAATAAAAGCGTAACAACTCCAGCCTTGCCTGTACCAGACCAATCGTCCATCGATCGTCGGGAGAAGTGATCACAGTCGACGTGAAATTCCGAATCACCTTCACAAGGGCCTGTTGAATGACGATCAACTCGTCCATAGTCTCTGACCTGAAATTAATGTGTCACATAAGCATTTCGACGCTCCCATTGAGCGGAGTTTTGTTCATGAGTATTGTCCCATTTGATCCCTTTCACAAAGAAACATAGCTACCAAATTTCTCGTTGACAAGGCACAATTAACCATGTCTAAATACGAAGATGTGTGACAGTAACATTCCTTCCCCTTTTCCATAAAAATTGCGCATTGATTTCGACCAAAAGGAAAAGGCAATCAGATCACTCTTGCTTGATTTTATATTTTGAGGCAAGTCACATAGAAATCACGAGCACGCAACTTTTTGGAGTGCGCATTGAAGGAACTTTAGAGTTGTGTTTGTGCAATTATTCTCGAAAGGCGATTCACTGTGTCAAAGCAACCTCTCTCTCAATCCCCACTCTCTCTCAACCCTCTCTCTCTCTCTCTCTTGGTGCCGACTCGAGCTCCGTTGGGCGCCTGACCGCTTGAGCGAGCAACATTAAAATGCTGGCGATTTCTCCCTTTGTTTGTTCTCGAACTCGAGGAAATTGTTCAAAATTCCGAGTGATATATGCAGTCACCTTGTCCCCTTTCACGTTGTTTCCCTCACTTTTTCGTTTCACTTTTGACTCATGTGTCTCAATATATATATTTTTTTTTTGTACTTACATGAAAGTGTGGAATGTATTGATTATTCACCACTCAGCTATATCCGGCTCGAAGGAACAAAATGTTAATCGCTTGATGGGGATGGGGTTTTCTCTCGTAAAAGACCAAAACTCCTTTGAGATTGTAGTTTAAATTCTTCTATATTCTTTCTCACTGTCGTGGTGTCGAGAACCATTGAAACCAAGAAGGTGGTTTTTCACACATGAATAGCAAAAAAATAAAGAGCACTTATTACACTTGAATCACAATGAGCGAGTAGAACTATAGAAAACTGTAGTAAGATAAACAAGGAAGGTGTCCGTCTCACACGGCGGCGAAGTCGTGACTGACTGAAAACCCAAAATCCAGCCGAGTCAAGCAGGAGGGCAGCACCAGCGGTGGCGAGGCGCACTACTCCTCGGCACATGCCCCCATGGTGCATCTTCTTCAGAGCGAGGATTGCGGGAGATTCAAACAATAGCTATCTTTGATATATCTCCAAATATTCGTTCTTGTATAAACTTATTGAACTGCCGTCTCCAGCGGACAATTCTCAGTATAAAATTAATCTTATTGGTTGAAAATTCTTAATTTTTGTGAAAAATGTAATGGCTTTGATTAAAAATTAACTGTTTCATTGAAAAGTCATCCTTTTTGGTTGAATATTCGTATTTTTTTGGGTAAAATATCAACTATTAGATGTTTTGTCAAAAGAATTTAACTTGATTAAAAATTTGAAGAACAGAAAAGTTACGAAGTGCAATTCTTATTTTCAATTTAAGATTCAAAATTTATCGGCCCGAAAATTTTGAACTTATAGGTTTAAAATAGTTTGAAATTTTTGCACTTCCAAACTTTAAAGATTTCTGCACATTTTTAACAGTCCAGTCTAATGATTTTTAATTTAAAAGCGTTTTCATTTGGATATTCCAAAAACATAAAAACACGTTATTTCAAGGCTCTCCAAAGACACTTTTACCTACTACAAATTCAAAACTAAAAATTTACAAGCTTGAGCTATTCAAATTTAAACTAAAGATGAATTTTCCTGAATTTTAAACGATGTTTTAATTTGAAATTCTCTCATTTCTAAAGTTTCATTGAAATTATTCTTAACACATTTTCAATTATTTAAGTATACAGGATTTTAATTTAAAATTGTACAATTATAAACAATTTAAATTTGAAATTTTCTGAATTTTGTACCATGGAATTATTCCAATTCTAACCTTCTCTATTATACAATTACTTAGAAATAAAGGGTTTAAATTTAAAATTGTATAATTTTGGAAAACTTAGATTTGAAACAGCAAAATGTTAAGCGTTTCAATTTTTTAAACCAAATGCATACAATTTGGAATTATTTAAATGAAAAACAAATACTTTTGTAGTTTATTAACATGGTATAATTTCCATTTTAACACTTATGCATACAGGTTAGGTTCACCTACCACAAGAAAATACTACGAACTAAATTTTATACCATTTATTGGATGATAAAACTCACACAAAACCATCATTTTGGCTTCTTTTTTTAAAAAAGTGTACTTCCTAGTTTTCAAAATTTGAAAACTATTCATGTTCAATAGGTTATGTTCGTTGACAGCAACAAGATTCGAACACTTTTCACGTATTTATTCCTTTTTCTTCACTTTTTTTCAAAAACAAATTTCGTTTCACTAATAAAAAGGTGCTGTGTCGTTTGTATCTATGATATTAATTCAATTTTTTGCGTAATAACATGATTTCCACTTTTTTCACTTGTCCAGTCAGGTGACAGTCAGATTACCGGAAATCGGTCATCTGACGGTCACTCCCCATCTCTACTCAACTGTCGCTTTATCCACTGCAGTGTTCCCAATTCGTGCCCCTTACTCAACTGCGCATGCATCGCCGCGCGGTAAATATCGATTGTCGAAATCGATACTTGAGCAACGAATCAGAAGAGCGGGAATAGGCGTTACGATATTTCGACTACGACTCAATGAACTTTTTAGAATAGGATCTGCAGCAACTAATACAGTCAGTAGCAACGTAGCAACAGCTACTTCGCTCGATACAGTTTTCACTTCCGATATTTTGAATAGTTTTTAAAATTTTACGTATATGTATTGTAAAAAATGAAAATTCAGAGATGACGTAAATGGTACTATTTAAAAAATAGCCGACGGTACCTTACTTCGACATACAGTTATGGCCAAATATGGACGGTATTTTATTTCGCCTGTCGGAATAATGCAGGAGGGGGTTACGTTCAAAATAAGGAGTGTAGTTTATTTATTATTATCTAGTAGATTATAATGAACACATTAATCATTAAAAAGGCAATTATAATTGCACCAGGGAAAGATTTGAGGCGACTTAACCTCAAAATCTCAAGAAGAGTGCTCAGAGGTGGTTCTGACCACCGCTGTTAGGTGGCGCAAAAATCGAATGCACAAAATTTGAATTTCATTATACTTCGCACGAAGGAATAGTAAGAAGTGGCATCAGAGATGAGGTGGTATCACCCTATGTGTTTGATGAGCAGAGGTGGGACAAGTGACGTCCAAGAATTCGTTAATGCTTGCTACGAATGAAAAGTCGTATGCTGCCCCGTGCACATGCGCAGGGCTGTTTTCGCAGTCTCGTGTTATACCCACTCCCCTATGTTATATTTTGACATTTCGATGCATATGTAGGCTATGTTCGTTTGTGCTTTTATTTTGTTGGGCGTATATCACGTTCCTGAATTGAAAACGAGAAGGAAAATGTCATCAAAAATATATACAAATATTGGTATATAGAACTGAAAATTAGAAATGTAAGTACTAAAATAACATTATTATAAGCATTGATGGATTCCGTAAGTAAGGGATAAAGTTAATTTCAGTTAACAAAATATTGTAGGTTATTATGTTCAAAACACAAGTTTGAAACTTCAAACACGTGTTGACATCGTTGGCATGGCAACCGCCAGTGCGCATGAGCATGGGGCAGCATACGAGTTTTCATTCGTGGCAAGCATTAACGAATTCTTGGACGTCGCTCGTCCCACTCCCCACGTACAGGGATACTACTCCTTACTTCGTGATACTTCGCTATTATCGCTACGAATTAGGCATTTTCACTTCATAGTCAGCTAACTTCACTTCCTTAACTGCTGAGGGAAAACAATGGTTCAAATGCATGGGATTTGATCCATTTTTGTCCTATTTTGTTAATATCTTCGTAAAAACTAATTTTTGTGATATAAATGCTTATGAAAAATAGTTTCCATTTTTTAATTACTATTCAATGAAATAATAAAATGAGAATAATTATTATGTATTACGAAGATATAACGTAAATAAAGTTTTGTCCCATGCATATGGTCCATTGTTTTCCTCTCAGCACTCAATGAAGTGAAGTTAGCCGGTGGTTGAAGTAAAAATACCTAATGAAACATTTCAATTTTAAGAAAATAAAAATAAGTTGCCGGGTCCGAATCCATTTCATATCATGCAACTTTAAGTCACAGAATCATTCGCCTCTTAAATATGTTGTTCATCATAGACTTTAGTGAGAGGTATTTTTTATAGAAAATAAGCAGTGTTTTCTTAGAATCTTTTCAAATATATCGATGTGCGAAAAAAATGTCGTAATTCAATTTTTCGAACAAAAATTCTCGCAGTCACAAAAATGGTTTAACCCACATACAGCTTACAGAATGTCTCTCTTATAGAATTAAACATCTAACAAACAAAAAATGAAATGGTGGAGTATTTGAGAAAATCGTTCTTTAATATTTTCAGAAGAACATTGTAATTGACAAAATTATAGAATTAAACATTTAACAAACAAAAAATGAAATGATGGAGTCAGGGCCGGTCTTAGGAAATTTGCGCCCCTAGACAATTATTTTACAACGCCCCCCCCCCCCCTACCCCATCCTTTTTCAATTTTTTTATCATCATAAACACGAAAGGAATCAAGAAATCTTAAAAATGGTATATGTTATTGTTTTCAGAGTTCATGATAAATCACACGCATAAATGTTTGTTTTGACATTAGATATATATTTACATATAAGCACATTTTGTTACAAAAATTCACATTTCACATCCACATTTTGTATCAAAGATGTACAAAGATTCTTATAAATATATTCTTCCAAAAATATGGGTAATAAATTATACGGATTACACCCGTTTTCTTGCTTTCTCTTGCACAAATCGTTTTTTAATTATATCGAAATTAATCGAATCCAAAAGTTGCGCATTACCTGCGAAAAAGGCCAGAGGAGAAAGAAGATCGTTACATAACGAGTTTCGTAAGTAATTTTTCATACGTTTGAGTACAGAAAAGGAGCGTTCTTCACTTGCATTTGTGGATATAAGGCTCATGATTTTTCTCTCGAATGATGCGCAGGGAATATACTGCGGATATTTCTTCAATAGGTACGTTCATAACCTCAAGGATGCCTTTGAAGTGCACACATTCTCACCTAATTCTCTTCCTAAGTCAGAGGAGTAAATTTTACGCAAATTTTCAGACTTGATTTTGATTTCGTCATTGGAAAAGGATAACAACTGATCGATAAACCGAAAGCGATCGTCAATTTCAATGTAGCTGGTGCATCTCCGTGACAGCTCTGTACTTAAAGTATCAATTATGACGATAAACGTGTTCACTCTCATATCATTCTTTCCACTATACGTTGTGTCATTAGCACATTCATCTGGGCGAAGTTTTCGTTTTTTGCACCTTCGATTTTCGTTCCTATACTCCTCAGAAGAAGTTAACTCGATTCCCTGAGCTTCGTAAAAATCGAAGCGTTCCGGCAGACCCTCAATATACTTTTTCAAACCTTTACATGCATCGACGACGTCACAAACCTTCGATTCAACGCTTTGCAAAAGTTTATTGACTTTGTCAAAGCACTGTAGGACATCATTCCAGAAACATGTCATGATGCCGGTTTCGAGTTCAAAAAATTGCTGATACAGTTCATCAGCCTCAGCTTTCACGCTGAGTTTTTGAGTCGGATCTTCGGCAATGTCTAGAATGGCTTCCGCAAAGCAGTGAAAAGAAAAAAAGATCGCCTGACATGCATCCGCTCTAGCTGACCATCGAGTGTCTGATAATTCCTTAGGAAGCGGGTTCTTGCCGCACGCTTTTACTTTTTCTTTAACCCTTGCCCACCTCCCAGTTGAAACGATCAAAAAGGTATATACTTTTTGAACAAACATAAAATATTTAGTGGCACCAAGAAAACGATCTGCCGCACATTGACCTACAAGATTGAGCGAATGATTTGAGCGCGGAACATATACGGCTAATGGATTGTGCTGCTGCATTTTCGTTTGCAAGCCAGCATACTGTCCTGACATGTTTCTTGCGTTGTCGTACGATTGACTTCGACAGTCACTAATATCGATGCCCAAATCTTTCAAGGTTCTTAATACAACGCTTTCCATTTCATCCGCACAATGACTTGCTAAAGGGATAAATTTCAAAAATCTCTCGACGGGCTCCCCATTCTCAAGAACGTATCTCACGATAAAAGTAAGCTGGTCAATATGCGACACGTCAGGAGTAAAGTCTACGCTGATTCCATAATATTTACTCAACCTTATTTCAGAGACGATTTTTTCGAGAGCATAAGAATAAATCGATTGGATAAGTTCATAACAGATTCTTTTCGAAAGATATGACACACTGCCGCTGCCTTTTGAATAAGAATTCTCGAGCTGCTTTTTCAGGAAACTCTACTCTACTATAAGTAGGAAAAGTATGAGGGAGTAAGAGAACGACAAAATTGAAGGTAGTAACTTCCATGAAAGGAGGTCATTAAGGGCGGTACTGAAAGAAATGTTGCCGTTTATAGGGAAATAGGTTGTACAGAGATTAGGACGACCTTACATTGGTAATTCCGTGAAGCCGATTTATGATCGTCTGTTTCGGGATTAGCAATCTAAAGTGGCATGCAATTTGCGAGGGACATTTTACCTGACATGCGACTAGTTCAAATGCTGCTGTGTTTAAATTTAAATCTGGGGCCCCCCCCGAAAAAATCTGCCCCCAAAATTTTTCCCCCCCCCCCCCCCCCAATGATGCGCCCGTAGGCTATAGGCTACCTTAGCCTACTGGAAAGACCGGCACTGGATGGAGTATTTGTAAAAATTGTCTTAATATTTTCAGAAGAACATTGTAATTTTTTGGATTTTCCAATTTTCCGACGGATTTCAAAAGGGGTAGATAAACCTAACGAGAATCTGGAAGGAAAATTTAAATATCTCAATTAAGTAAAAAGTTATAGATGTTTTAAGAAAGAATTGGTAAATCTTTTTAAAGAAAACTTCAAAATACATATATTTGTCTACAATATATTTTGTCGCCAAGAGATTGTACTATTAGAAGTTCATCTCTGGCGTCCGAAAGAAAAAAATGTTCTATAATTTTTAGAATTGAAATGATATTAACATTCAAGTCTTATAAAGGAAGTAAGTTTAAAACTTACAAAAAAGAATTATTTTAACAACAGTTTTTGTAATTGACTTTTTTCTGACTGTAGCTTCAACCATCAATCAATCATAGCTTATTTTTTCAATAGAAACATTTTTTGCAGATTTTCTAGTTAAAATTTTTAAATCGTGTAAATAATCTACAAATATAAAACTAAATCTCTCGAAATTAAAAAAAGCTCGCAATTAAACAATTTAAATATTTTAAATTAAAAGTTTGAAATTGTAAATTTATTTTAATTTAAAATTGTTCAATTAAAAACTTGAGACATTTTTTTTAAGAAATCAGAAAATCTTGAAAATTAGAATGTTTTCTGAAAATATTAAAAGGCGATTTTCTCAAATACTCCACCTTTTTATTTTGTTTGTTTGTTAAATGTTTAATTCTATAATAGAGACATTCTATAAGTTCAATGTGGGTTAAACCCCCATAATTATATTCAACAACCCCCGAACACCACCTGTACCACTTTTACCTTACCGAAGACCCTCCACGTAAAAGACTCAACGAATTTGAATTTGGAAGAATCACTCAATTCACGTTCAGAAAACCCCAGGTTATATTTCCCAATCCTGTAATAATATTTTTAAAAAACTCCTAAGACCACACCTTCTACTTTTACCTGGGCAAGTCCTAAGTGACTCCACGTAAAATACTCAAAAAATAAAAAAAATATAAAATAATCACCCAAGTCACCTTCAAAAAACCCCATATTATATTTCCAACTCCATAATTATTATTAAAGAACTGATTTAAATATTTTGTAAATCCAGGATTTTTTTGTTTTCCTTCCTAAGAGATACTCATCTACAAAAAAAGTGGATTTCAAAGTGAAGATATCCATATTTCGATTCGAAAATTGAAAAAGGCTCTAATTCTACATAAATTAAAAAATTGAATCTTGATTTTAATAACGCTACGAAAGTATTGAAAAATTTTCCTCTTTTGCTTATATAAACGAAAATGTAATGACGGCTGAACAGATCTAACTCGAATAAATGAATGTTTTCTTTGTGCAATGTAAATGAAATTGAATTTATGATTCTAGAAATAGAGTTTTTCTCGATTTTACGAGGTGTGTCCAGAAAATAACAAGGTGTAGTTCTCGAAACAGTGAAGGTACGTGGGGTAGCTTGCGCAGATGAAAAGATTGTTATGGCAGAATAAATCGAGGACTTGCAAAGAATGTTAATAGTATATTACGACCCAAGGCCAGAAAGTTGGATTTCCGGGCTTGTGTGATATGAAGGCCGAGGCGAAGCCGAGGCCTCATATCACGCACGCCAGGGCACCCAATATTTCTGGCCGTGTGTCGTATACTATTTTTCATCATCCCCAGCCGAAAGTACGTTTAATAGTTAACTTTAATTAATAAAATGCTTTGTCGGCTTCTAGCTTGGATGTTTGGTCTTTTGTGGCCTACTTCAGCACGCGCTCCCGGCCACCTTGCGTAGCGCCGCTGCTGCTCTATCAGCTGAGCGGATGCATGAGATTCGGTCGCCCGCCCGACTTTTGCAAAGCCGAGGCGGAGCCGAGGTTTTACTGGTCGGGGCGGGTATCAAAAACACATCTTTTTTTTTAAATATTTTTTTGTAATACTTCTTCCTCGTTTTGAGGTTGAACACATCGACGTTCTGTTTTTTCCATTCTCATGTCAAAATAAATATTTTTCAGAGGCTAAGTAGACAATAACATAATACTGAGCGTTGCTACATCAGGTTGCTACGTTAGCGAGCCACAAAAATCTCGCAGCCAATCAGAGATCGCGTTAACTCTAGCAGGCTGCAAAAGCCACTGTTCCCGGACAGAAATGAGGCCGGGAAGACGTACTTTCGGCTAAAATGGACATACATAATTCTATATTCGTACCGACCGTACTATACGGTAGCGAGACATGGACTAGTCAAGAAAAGGACAGGAGTAAAATTAACGCTATTAGCATGAAACCTCTGCGCATAATATGCGGGAAAACACTGATGGATAAAGTCCGAGACGAGACAATCCTAAAAAAATGTGGTACAGGAGAGACACTAGTTGACATATGGGAAAGAAATCAGCTAAAGTGGTTCGGACATCTTGAAAGAATGAAAGATGAACGACTGACCAAACAAATACATATATAAAGGTAAAGTAAATGGCGGAATGCCCATAGGTAGACCGACGAAGGAATGGTTAGAATCTATGAATGAGTCATTAATCCGAAGAGACATAAGAAGCCATAGAAACACAAGATCTTGCATAAAAACATGTATGGAGGTGAAGGAAGCTACAGTAGTATGCCAGGACAGAAAAGTGTGGCGACGAATAGTATGTAAACAAAGTGAAAATAGAGTGAATGACCCCTGAAACAAAGACCTTGGATACTAATGGGCCCAAGTAAGGAACCACACATAACAATTTTGTGAGGCCCTTTTCTTGAGGTGATCGCTAGAGAGATTGATCAGCAACCTGGGTCGGAGCAGTGTTGCCGAACGAACGTGTCATTTAAATAAATGACACGAGAATTCTAGATCAATCTGTAACGATCAGTACCGCTGCTCGCTACATACATGGACTCATATATGTATATATAGATATGCATATATATGTAGAAGGATCACGCGCGTCATCGATCGACGCGTCAAGACGCGACAGCCTACAACCCCCGCTCTCGCAGGGATTGACTGCGCGCTTGTGCGCCCCGCCAATCCATCAGCCGCGAGACGTTAAAAGGACTTGCGACCACGGGACACGGGACAGTTCGCCGGGAGCGGCAAACCGGCTACACCGAGGTGCCTGCGCTCGACGAACTGACTGGTCTTTCTACCACCTGGAGCTCCTATGGTAGAGCGACCGGGACCAGCAGCCGGCGGACTCCTGGGGAATCCGCACTGTGCCTAGAGGCCGAGGTGAATCGTGACCGCCTGGAGCAACTACGGCCACGATTCGCTAGGCAAGGCGTCAACCAGAACAACCTGTCTGACGCCCCTCTTTCCTCTTGTAAGCCCCCCTTCTCAGCACCTAGACATCTTCCGCGGGAAGTCTCGGTGAAGTCCACCCGACGTACGACCACCTGGCTCAACTATGGCCGCGCTTCGGGCAAAGGGGTTCGCTGACTAAGACCCAGCCTAACCTGGACTAACTTGAGTTCCTGTACCCGCTTGGTGGGCCCACCCGATGTACGACTACCTGGAGCAACTATGGTTGTCCTTCGGGCAAAGGGATACACTGACTCACACTCAGCCTACCCTGGGCCAACCTATGGTCTCCCCTTTCCGCCTCACACCAACCTGGCCGACCCGACCGACCTGACCGACCTGACCAACCGAACCGACCACCTGGTGACCACGCACATCCCGCTGCCACAAGAGCGCCTCCTTCCCCTCTCTCCGCACCGTACCGCTACCGATTTCCGAGGGATACGAGGTCAGGAGGACGACGCTCGCCTCGCTCGCCGATGACTCGCTTGGCCCGTAAATTCCACCGCTTACCGCTTCTAACATGCTTACAGGGACCGGCCTGAACACGCTTGCACGCTGAACATCCGGTCTGTCCACCTCTCTCTCGCGCTTACTCACGCTCCGCTATCAATTTTCATTCTGTTTTCTTAGGTTAAGACTCACACTTCACACGCACACACAAGAACATGTAGACGCGGATACACCACACGTACACTTGAAACTGTCAATGGTAGATACACACACACTCACACACACCTTCGACACACTCACCGTCACACTCACACTTAGATTTAAGTTAGATTTGTACGTTATAGGGGAATAAACCCATACATGTTCACCATAAAATTAAACCGATGTAACATTATTTATCCCTAAAACCAACCCTGGTTAGGCTGAAGCATCTGGAGAGATAAATAAGAGGGGCTAACCCCCACTAAGCAAATCACACCGTTACATGGCGCCCGAACAGGGACCGTTTCCTTTTCTTCGTGCGCAGAGAGAGAGCGCGTGCGCGATCCCCCTTCCCTAACCCCATATCCCCCTTCCCTACCTCTATACCCCCCTTCCACTCACAAAATTACCCTAACCACTCAGGCTCAGTGTATAAATCTACGAGCACCGACCGTAACAAGGCAGTTCTCGTTCGACTTGATAAAAGAGACACGAAACAAGCCACTGGATACCGCCAAGCTTGTCGCGCTGCCGAAAGCCAACCGAAATTACCGAAAATTGTATAGACCGCCACCGTAGATCAACTAGAACGATACTCTCCGCCGCTTTTTCGGGGTACCACTCACCGTTCACGACAACATCATGCCTGGAGTCTCTTGGGTATATGCGCTGCACAAGGAGGAACTCGAGGAAGAGCTAAGCCGATACCGGCTCGACCCAAACGGAGCAGTAGCAGTCCTTCGCCAAAGATTGGTGGCCTTTATCAGAAAACACCCGAACCTCTTTGAGGGGAAGCCTGCCGACGACCCGGATTACAAAGAGGACTTCGATCGAACCAACGACATGGAAGCCATGCAAGAGGAGGTGGACAAGCTGAGGCTGGCGGCATTCTCACCCCGAGGACCAACAGACAGAGCCACCACCCCTGCGCCCGCAGATGACGACAACCTCACCAAAGCACGAAACCGAACCGTGCCACCGCGCTACGCCTACCGGTCCGAACGAGGAGAATTTCGGGAGGAACCAGATTTCCTTCCAGTGTCGACCCGGACCCTCGACCAGATGCGGAAGTGGAACTGCCACTTCGACGGGAAGAACGTTTACGGATTCCTAGAGAGGTTGGAGGAGCTCCAGAGGGCCTACAACTTCACGGACGACCAAATCCTGAGGGGATTTCCAGAGCTCCTCAGAGGCGACGCGCAGCTCTGGTACCGCAACTGCGCGTCCGACGTCACTTCACTGCAGGAGCTGCAGCAGAGCCTAAGAAGATTTTACCTTCCACACTCAGAACTGAGGCAGTTGGACCAGCAAATATATAATCGCCACCAGGGAGCAAATGAATCAATCCGGGAGTACGTCACCTCCCTACTAACGCTAACACGGCGTCGGCGCTAACACGCCGGACGAGCTCATCAGGAGGGTCGAGGAAATCCAAGAGGCTCATGACCAACAAGCAAAACAGGACCGAACCGATCAAAAATCAGGAGCCAAGCAATCAAGACAACCGACGGCAAATGTCACACTGGCCTACGACCCCAGCGAGGCATGCTGGCGCTGCAAGCAGAGGGGTCACTCCAGAAGATTCTGCCGCAATCCGCCAAAGAATTTTTGTTCTCAATTCGACCAGGACGGAATCCTCACACGGGAATGTCCATGCCAAAAGCGGGGAAACGACGAACGGGCCGGGGCGAAGTAGGCTCAATCCCGGCCCGACTTTTGCCATCTTCCGAGGAGCCAAGAATTTTTATACCGGTGAGGGTCGGTGATGTCACCCTCGACGCTCTAGTGGACCCGGGATCGGTCTGCTCCTATGTCAACGCTAACGCTAGGACAGCACGACGCTGCCTTACGCAGGGCTGGAAAAGGCACGATAACAACACCAGCGCCGTCATGGCCGATGGCACAGAGACACCGCTCGGGGATTCACTTTCCGGTTACCTACGATCAATGGGCAAAACCATAAGAGCCGAAGTCTCCACTTTGCACAGCCTCAGCCACCAGATGCTTCTGGGCATCGATCTATTAACTCTGTTGGGCTTGGACGTGCGCGTCAACGGGGCGAAAGTCTTTCCACCGAACCGTCATCGAGAAAGGGAAGTCTGTAGCACCGAGGGACCCGTACCAATCACCGAACTAAGACCCGAAGAGAAGAAAATAGCCGAGGACTTCCTGAAGAAGCAGCTCCATCGTCTAGCATCGGTCAAAGGTGTCACACCATTGGCCGAACATAGGATAAGGCTCGAGGACCCACCGATACTCATCACGCGCTGTAAGGATGACCGACCGAGATTTTGTATTGACTTTAGGAGACTTAATCAAGTCTCAAAAAAGGACGCATATCCAATCCCGCAAGTCAACGCCATCTTAGACAAGCTTCGAGGTGCCAAATACCTCTCCATGATCGATCTCAAAAACGGCTACTGGCACGTCCCACTAACCGAGGACAGCAAACCACTCACCGCTTTTACAGTACCTGGCAGAGGCCTGTTCGAATTCAACGTAATGCCTTTTGGACTCCACGCTGCTACGTCCACGTTCCAAACACTTCTCGACCGTGTCATAACCCCGGATATGGCACCACATGCCCTCGCCTATTCAGACGAAATCGTGGTGTGCACACAAACGTTTGAAGATCACATAGAAATGATGCAGAGAGTCTTCGACAGGCTTTTCGAGGCCAAACTGAGGCCGAATCCGGACAAATGTCACTTTTTCCGCCAAAAACTGAAGTACCTTGGCCACGTGGTGGATGAAAAAGGACTCCACACGGATCCAGAGAAAGTCGCCGCAATTTTCAACCTAACGCCACCCAGGAACATAAAAGAAGCCCGCAGATTTTTAGGACTTATCTCATGGTACCGCCGCTTCATAAAGGACGTCGCGCCAGTCGCAGCACCCCTCCACCTACTGCTTAAGAAAAAAGCGCGATGGGAATGGACGAACGAGCATCAAAACGCCTTTGATGAGCTTAAAAGGAGGCTCACATCCGCCCCTATCCTCGCATGTTCGGACTGGACGAAAGAATTTGTCCTACAAACCGATGCAAGCCGAGAGGGACTCGGCGCCGTACTGACACAGGCCGACCAAAACACCGAAAGAATAATTGCTTACGCCAGCCGTGCCGTAAATAGGGCGGAAAGCAACTATTCCGCCACCGAACTTGAATGCCTGGCCGTCAAATGGGGCATCTGGAAGATGAAGGACTACCTCGAAGGATACCACTTTACAGTCCTCACCGACCATCTATCGCTAAAATGGCTTCACAAAATTGACAATCCATCTGGACGATTGGCCCGTTGGGCCATGGAACTAAGCCAATGGGACTTTACCATCATGTATCGCCGGGGAGCCGACAACGTCATCGCCGACACACTCTCCCGACAGCCCCACGAGGCTTGCGCAGTTCGAAAGAAGGAAGACCAGGACTGGTACGAAAGAAAATACAAAGCCGTCATGGACAACGCCGCCGAAAAGCCAGAGTATTTCATCCGCAACAACCGCTTATACCGACACATTTTGCATACTCTGGACATTAATGATTACGCCGCCAGCGAACAGTGGAAAATCTGCGTGCCCCGCGCCGACCAACAACGGGTACTACGAGAAGTCCATGACGACCCGAAAGCTGGACACCTAGGTGTCGCGAAAACGCTGACGCGTTTAGCCAGAAATTACTATTGGCCGGGAATGCTAAGGATGGGCGCTCAACACGTCCGGAACTGCGACGCTTGCCAAAAATTTAAGGCCAAACAACAAGCCCCCGCCGGCACGATGCACGCCACCAACGTCGAAGGACACTGGGAGATGGTCTCCGCCGACCTCATTGGCCCCCTGCCCCGATCTACCGCCGGCAACACGTGGCTTTTGGTGATGCAAGATCGTTTCACCAAATGGATCGAATTGCGCCCCTTGAGAAAAGCAACCAGCCAAGCGATCGCCAGGGCACTTAAGGACCAAATTTGTTTACTTCACGGCTGCCCCAAGACCATCATCTCCGACAACGGGCGACAATTCATCGGAAAGGAGGTCAAAACTCTACTTCGGGAAATGCACATCAACCACCGCTTAACACCACCATACACGCCGCAGTGCAAACCCGTAGAAAGAGCAAACAGAGTCGTGAAAACAATGATTGCTCAAAACATCAAAAAGTCCCAAAAGACGTGGGACCTCCACCTTCCAGAACTCCAGTTCGCCTATAACACGGCTATCAGCTCAACTACGGGATTCTCTCCAGCATATCTCAGCTTCGGCAGAGAACTTAGAACACCAGGAAGCCTTGCCCAGGAAACTACGATACCATCTAGGGAAAAACACCGAAACCGTATCAACAAACTTCAGGCTGCAGTAGATCTCGCCCGAAGCCAAATAGCCCGCAGCTTCCAGAAACAACAGGGGCACTATAACCTTAGACGCCGAAAGTGGGCCCCAGAAATAGGCGACAAGGTGCTGAAAAGAACACATTTTCTCTCGAACAAAATAGGGAACTTCAACGCCAAGCTGGCAGAGAAGTTCGAAGGACCCTTTACCGTTGTAAAAAAGGTTTCGAACGTCATCTTTGATTTAAAAGACGCAAAGGGGGCGCTCAATCGCCAAATTCACGTCAAGGACCTAACTCCGTATCACTGCGATCAAGCTCAAAATCCCCCACCGCTACCGCAACCTACCGTCACACCGGCCACTTCCAAACCGGCACCCCCCTCTACACCGACATAGCCAGGCCGGCAGAACACTGGGACCACACGATCAGTCTTCCAACCGCACCCGCCAAGAAGGAAGGATGTTCACCAGCTCCACCACCATGAGAGAGACTCTGCAAAACATGGAGAGAGAACTCGAGCTCGACGGCTTCCAGCGGTTCCGAGAGATAGGGCCCCTCTACAATAACACACCAGAGACACCCACCTGGAGGCCGCCACCAGAATGTCACGCCGCAAAATCAACAGGATCGACCGGGATGGTGAGACCAGCACCACGGATACCACCTCCCCCCGCCACCACCAGCAGACAGAATCCTGAATTGGAGGCAGTTTGCCAAAGACGGCCAACACACCCCGCAAGAGTCTTCGCGGGAGGGAACAGCTCCAGGGCACCACTCGTGGCACTCAACATCCGACCGCGCATACGTAACATCGAGAGGGTAGCCCTCCCGATCACACATCAAAGCGTACCGCCTCCTCCACAAAGACCGACTGCAGCATCACCAGCAGCCAGGAGGACCGCAAGGGAACTGCCGCCCCCCAACATCGAGTCAGCACCACCCGCAAGCTCCGAGCGCTTCGCTTCTGGGGCCGAAAACGAAGAGGTTCTTCCAAACCTACCAATCGACGAAGGACACAATATATACGACCTTCCCACAGGCGTCGCACTCCAGGTGCCACGAGGTGCCACCAGATTCCGTACCCGCTTCCAAGGGATGAGATACAGGCTGAGATTCGACCAGCACGGAAACCTCCAGAGCATCAAAGCCACCCCCGAAGCGGCGGTGAGTACAGTTAGGCACGGAAATCAATGTCCGCAATTAACAAAAATGTTCGCGTTATTTACATGTACAAATACACGGTACACCCTCACTTTATATCGCATCTCAACCATCAAGGTATTCATATGTTCCGCCCGTAGATCGCGCAAAAGCTGAGTGACAAGCAATGTACACACATTTTCCAGATACATTTTTCTTGGGAATTACCAGTGTCACTCGGTTTTCGTAAGCACAAACATACCCATCATTCACTTTCTCTCAAACCTTCTTTTCTCTCCTTTCCGAAAATTTTATTCTCACAAATCACAAACAATAGACCAATCTAAATTGCTGTCCTCATAAACATTTAATTCTACTGACCATCAGGCAGTATCTAGATTTGTTATTGTTATCTGCCCTTGGACCTTATCGCTTTCTCATTCTCGCCAACCACTCCCCCTTTTGTCTTTACCACCTGTCGTCCTCGTTCCGCTCCCGCTTCACTCTCCAAAGAGGGGGGGGGGGGAGATGTAACGAGCAGTACCGCTGCTCGCTACATACATGGACTCATATATGTATGTATAGATATACATATATATGTAGAAGGATCACGCGCGTCATCGATCGACGCGTCAAGGCGCGACAGCCTACTACCCCCACTCTCGCGGGGATTGACTGCGCGCTTGCGCGCCCCGCCAATCCATCAGCCGCGAGACGTTAAAAGGACTCGCGACCACGGCACACGGGACAGTTCGCCGGGAGTGGCAAACCGGCTACACCGAGGTGCCTGCGCTCGACGAACTGACTGGTCTCTCTACCACCTGGAGCTCCTATGGTAGAGCGACCGGGACCAACAGCCGGCGGACTCCTGGGGAATCCGCACTGTGCCTAGAGGCCGAGGTGAATCGTGACCGCCTGGAGCAACTACGGCCACGATTCGCTAGGCAAGGAGTGGCGTCAACCAGGCCAACCTGTCTGACGCCCCTCTTTCCTCTTGTAAGCCCCCCTCCTCACCACCTAGACATCTTCCGCGAGAACTCTCGGTGAAGTCCACCCGACGTAAGACCACCTGGCTCAACTATGGCCGCGCGTCGGGCAAAGGGGTTCGCTGACTAAGACCCAGCCTAACCTGGACTAACTTGAGTTCCTGTACCCGCTTGGGGGGCCCACCCGATGTACGACTACCTGGAGCAACTATGGCTATCCATCGGGCAAAGGGGTACGCTGACTCACACTCAGCCTACCCTGGGCCAACCTATGGTCTCCCCTTACCGCCTCACACCAACCTGGCCGACCCGACCGACCTGACCGACCTGACCAACCGAACCGACCACCTGGTGACCACGCACATCCCGCTGCCACAAGAGCGCCTCCTTCCCCTCTCTCCGCAACGTACCGCTACCGATTTCCGAGGGATACGAGGTCAGGAGGACGACGCTCGCCTCGCTCGCCGATGACGCGCTTGGCCCGTAAACTCCACCGCTTACCGCTTCTAACATGCTTGCAGGGACCAGCCTGAACACGCTTGCACGCTGAACATCCGCTCTCTCCACCTCTCTCTCGCGCTTACTCACGCTCCGCTATCAATTTTCATTCTGTTTTCTTAGGTCAAGACTCACACTTCACACGCACACCCAAGAACATGTAGACGCGGATAGACCACACGTACACTTGAAACTGTCAATGGTAGGTACACACACACACTCACACACACCTTCAACACACTCACCGTCACACTCACACTTAGATTTAAGTTAGATTTGTACGTTATAGGGGAATAAACCCATACATGTTCACTCTAAAATTAAACCGTTGTAACATTATTTATCCCTAAAACCAACCCTGGTTAGGCTGAAGCATCCGGAGGGATAAATAAGAGGGGCTAACCCCCACTAAGCCAATCACACCGTTACAAATCTAAAATATATCTTACACCTATATACCTAGGATACCTACATATCCATATACACACTACTATTTTCCAACCGAGCAAGTCACGCGTTAGGTAGGGCTTCAGCTTTCCACTAATGAATTTGACGGCTATGTTAGCCGTAGCATTGCTACTGACAGGGTTTCCCATGCCAGACAGGAGGAAATCGAAGAGGAAAGTGACTAAGAGGAACACCAAAGCCCATAAATAATAATGGAGATTTTTTTTTTTTAATTTTGAAACGCTTGTCGCTACCCGAGGATCGTCGGGGCGCCCCAGAAGCCACCGCTGGGGGCCACAGCATGCGGGACGGCGGTGATGGTGAGCTGCGAGATGGTCAGGCAGATCTCACTAATCAAACAGCTGGCCAGCCAGAACATCTGCAACATATGGTAAGCAGTGAAACGTCAACTGTGTCTGCTGACGATGCTTTGGCTAGCGTTAGCTATTTGCAGCCAACCACTTCAACAGAAATACCGTGGGAGAGCATCAAGTGGATACGACAATGAATGAGGAATTGATGCGTCTCCATATGAAAGTGCAAAGTTTGAAACATCACGCAAAAAAGGACAAAATTTCAGAACGAAATTTGCCGCAAAGTATCCTCAAACAGAGAAAGTCGCTACATGGTAGCTCTAAGAAAGCAGCCAGAGGCGATTGTTGTCACCTCCAACACTCACGGCCGCTGTGAAAGGATAAAAACTGTAAAGACAAACTGCAAACCACACCATGCTTCTAATTTTGTACTTACAACATCAGCGCTGAAGATTTCGGACATCGTATTATATTAACTTCTAACATCCTTATACATCAGTCACTTGACTTAGTCCGTGACTATGATGAAAAACCGGGTTCACCCGAGAGCAAGATTGTAAAAAAAAAATAATAAGCGTTTCCAAGATGGCCACGAAGATCTTGAAGATGACGAACGCCCCGGACGCCCCAGAACATCAACAGCCGATGAAAACGTGGAAAAAGTTAAAGAAATGGTTGTGAACGATCACCGAATCACAATCAGAGAAGTCGCTGATGATGTTGGCATATCAATTGGCTCATGCCACGAAATTTTTTCGAATGTTTTCGGTATGAAACGCGTGGCAGCAAAATCACGATAATAAACCTGCTCACTCTTCGTTGCTTATTTGTGAATTTTTGGCCAAAAACAATACCGTAACGATGCCCCAGCCTCCGTATTCGCCAGACATGGCTCCGTGGGACTTTTTCCTATTTCCAAAAACAAAGAAAACCCTTAAGGGCCGTCGTTTTACAAGCATAGATGACATTGAAAGCGCATCACCGAAAGAACTAAAGGCTATGCCAAAGATCGAGTTTTGAAGGCGACAACATTAATGTAGACGTATAAATAAATTTTTTTTCTTCAAAAAACCAAAATTCGCGTTATTTTCTGAACACACCTCGTATAATGCACTTACATGTTAAATTTTTCTACAATTTTTCACTAAAAAAATAAAATTTCAAAATGAAAAAAATTCTATATGATTTATACAGGGTGTCCCAGACTTAAGTGTCCGGACTTATATAGCCGTATAAAAATGAAAAAAATAAATAGAAAATTCCTTTTCCAAAAATCAGTTGAAGTTTTAGTTTTTTAGTTATAAAACATTTAAGCTGGACCAATCAGGAGCGCCGTATAAACAGCCGTGTGTCCGTGAACCAGATTTGAACGCAGTGTTATGGAAGTGAGCGCAGAGGTGGGGTTAGCGACGGGAGAACACTACGTTGGAATCCCGTTCACGCACATACGGCTATTTATACGGCGCTCTTGATTGGTCCAGCTTAAATGTTTTATAACTAAAAAACTAAAACTTCAACTGATTTTTGGAAAAGGAATTTTCTATTTATTTTTTTCATTTTTATATGGCTATATAAGACCGGACACTTGAGTCTGGGACACCCTGTATAATAAATAAATCCTGAAAACATGTCTAATTATTTTACTTGGGAACCAAAATTTAAGAAAAAAGAGCAATGACCGACTTGGGCACAATAAAAATGAAATGAGTTACTATATATATATATATATATATACCGGCAGAGAGACAGCCGAAAGAGTCCGGATAAGTTTATTGCTTCACGATGGGTCAAAACCGTATTTACCAGGATATTTGCCAGATCTTTAAAAGATGCGGGATTCCAGGTTGTGATTAAGAGTGCCACCTTTATCTTCAATGGTGAAGAACTTCGGAATGAGAACGTGGAATCCTTTCTTCGGAATTCAAAAAAAGATTCTACAAATTCCGCCCTTCAGGAGTCCAGTATCCCAGATGAGGATGAAAGTGACGCTTCTGAGTTCAATATAGTCCGGCCTGCTAAGGCCTCCAGGAGAGGACGACCGCCTAAACAAGATATGATAGATGCCACGCCGAATAAACGCATGGACCAATTTTTATTGAATGATGCTGCTACCCCGACGACTGCTAAAATTTCCCGTGATCGCCGCATCCCGAAGGCATAGCTCGTTGGTGGTTCCTCTGTGATCATACAAAATGATCACCAGCCTACTGTTTCCACACGACGTTTTTATACACCTCTTTCAGATGTCTACACACTTACCGAAATTATCTTTTGGAATGTTCACGGATTTTCAAATCTGGAGGACATTGCGAGCTCTTTCAATAAATTTGACATTCTGTGCATTTATGAGACCTGGATGGATTCCGCAAGAACCGCTTTTAAAGCATTCTCCAGGGACTTACTCGTCTTTGACTCTCCGGCAGTGAGAGATGCTATCAAAGGAAGAGCCAAGGGTGGCATAATGATTGCGTTAAGTAAGAATCGCTTTTCAGCACAACTATTGTCAGTTGCGCCGCAATATATCATTCTAAAGGTAAATTCTTCTATGTTTTCTTTTATTCTTTGTACAATGTATCTCGCTCCCGACACAGATATTGATTATTTTTTAAATAATTTTAATGTTATTCTCAGCTCCAATTTTTTTCGGTGGCGATTTCAATTGTAGGATTTAGAACCTCAATATTCTAGACGAGCAAATTTGCGTTAACATTGTTTCATTTATGTGTAATAGATCATCTGTAGATAATTTTATTAATAACAAGGGAAAACTTTTAACTAGCTTTATGGAGAGTAACGAGTTGTTTGTGTGCAATAGGAAGGCAAGCGGTGATTTTCCGGCACAGTTTACATTTTAGGGCGCTATGGGAAGGAGCGTGAATGATCTGCTATGGTGTTCGATAAACACTTTGCCCTTTTTGCAAGACTTTAAAATACTTAAGATAAAAACTTTGTCTGATCATTTCCCGATTGCTGCCTTTGTGAACTGTGCAGGCCAAAGTCCTTCGCAGAGCCATGCTATTCTCCCCGAGTCGGATAAGTTCGCATTCAATTTTGCTAGTTCGGAAGAGTTTAAGGATTTGATGCGTTGGAGAAATGAAATTGCGAGTGTGAGTAGTGACGTCGACGAGATGAACGAGAATCTTGTTGGCACGATAAGACATGTTGCGACAGAGCTAGGTATGAGAAAAGTTTATTCAGACAGGACGGGCATTGTTTCCAGTAACAAACCATGGTATAACGCTACGTGCCGCGAGGCAAGGAAAAGCTTGACTGAGATTTTTCATGAGGGCAGGAGAGTAAATTTTGCCTGCGAAAGTCTCGAGACTTATAGAAACGCTGCGAGAAATTATAAGAAGTTGCTGACTACTAAGAAAGTCACTTACGAAAAGCGAATGATAGATGAGTTGGCTGCAGCACGTAATTCTGCTGATTTTTGGTCCATTATTAATGGCATTCGATTTAGGCCTCAAGCGTCAAACGTCATCAAACCTGAAATATGGCATGTGTATCTCCTGGATATGTTCCCTAGTAAGCTTGCAGACCTCGAATTCGCTTTAAGTACAGCACACTCCCGCTAACTGCAAGCTCCGTAAGTTCCACTTTTTGCCACTTCTCCTTCACACGTATTTCAACGCACACTCCATTGTGTCTCCCCCTTAAGCGACTGCGAGCGGCTGCGAGTCTCTGCGCATGTCCCAAAGTGCGAGCTCCAACGCAGCGTAGTTGTACGACGGAGCAGAGTGGGTGTACTCAATAAGTACACCAATGGAAATTAGGGACAGTCTAAAAAAATGTAAAGATGCAAAGGCAGCAGGGTGCGATGGCATTGATTACAGCTTTTTTAAAAGGCTACCTGAAAACTGGATTCTCTATATGGAGTACCTATTTAACAGAGTCATGGTGGATGAAAAGGTTCCGAAGTCCTGGGGTAAATTATCCATGACTATGTTACATAAGAAGGGTGATCCTGGTGACACTGGCAATTATAGACCCATCTCCCTTGTTAATTGCATCGCTAAGATTTTTACGCAAATTTTGTCAATAAGACTAACTGACTGGGCGAACGAGAATAAAATAATTCCGGAATTTCAATCTGGCTTTAGGGCTGGGAGAGGGTGTCACGACAACTTGTTTACTTTGCTAGCTATAATCCAGATTCGCCTGAGGCATCCTAGATCCGCGATATACGCGGCTTTTATAGATTTCAAAAGTGCCTTCCCCTCTGTGGCTCATCATATATTATGGCAGAAATTAAATAAAATCGGGGTTAGCACTAAGGTGATTAATGTGATTAGGAATTTTTACGAAGTCGCGTATGCAAGGATTAGGTGCAGTAATGGTCAAACTAGCTTCGTTAAGGTAACTCAAGGCGTCTTGCAGGGTGAGGTTCTAAGCTCCCTGCTGTTTTCCATTTTTATCCATGATCTAGAAAAGTTCTTAATTGAACAGAGGTGTAGGGGTATTGCTATAAATAACTTAATTGAGGTTCTTTTACTCGCATATGCAGACGATCTTGTTTTGCTTTCTGACACTTCGACTGAGCTCGCACGAAAACTTCAAGCGTTGCGTTTATATTGTTAGCAAAACATGTTAACTCTGAATCTACAAAAAACTAAGATTGTAATATTCCGCAAGAAGGGTAGCTCTTCTGTAAACAAGTTTGAGTCATTCAAATTCGGCGAAGAAAAAATTGAGGTAGTGAATCAGTATACTTATTTAGGTGTCCCACTTTCGTAAAATTGTACCTTTTTAATCGCCGCTAGAAAATTTTTTAGCTCAGCCAACTCTGCGATAAGTGCATCTGTGCGAATAATATACAGCACCAAAGCTGATTCTTGGTCAACGTACGTTAAACTTTTCAATAGTTTAGTAATAAGTACGCTTATGTACGGGGTGCAGGTTTGGGGGCAAGATCATTTGGATATCCTTGAGAGGGTACAGCTCTCATTCTTTAAGGGACTGCTGTGTCTCCCTCAATGCACGCCCAGTTATGCAGTTCGACTTGAAGTGGGTAGGCTTCACCTTTCCTGTATGGTGCTTTAGAACTCACTGTCTTGGCTGGAAAAAATATGTAAAATGGAAAATACTCGGTACCCAAGGCAGTTTCTGTTGCGTCTCATTGGATTGGCGAGATCCGAACAAGGAAGGGATGGTTCCAACTGGTTGAATAGGTTGAACCATTTTTTCAGAGAAGCCAGGTTGGTCGAGCTGTGGGACTCTGACAGCTTAGAGGCACTCACAGGAAGTAAGGATCTAATACTTCAAGAATACGAAAGATTTTTAATAAAAAGAGATCTTTTAGGGCGCGCCCAATCAAGGAGTCTGCAGATATGCCCTCACCTGCACATGAAAATAGGAGTTCAACCTTACCTTTTCAATAGAATGAATCTTAACTATAAAAGAATTTTTGCACAAGTCCGCTTCATTAATGAATATTCTAGACACATAATTATTGATCAGAGTTCATGTAGCCTGTCTAAAGGAGAGCTGTGTCCATACTGTGGTGCTGCAAAAAATGATTTTCACCACTTCCTGGTCAAATTCCCACGCTTCAATAACCTGAGACTCAGTTATTTTCAAGAGTTAGCTCAATGCGTTGACCTTGAATCGTTTTGGAGGGATACTTTATCGACTTCAGATGTCGCGGCCTCAACAAAATTTGTTAAAATGATAACAGAAATGTTAAAGGAGCGTACCTTCTAACTGTGATAGACTTTTTCTTTATACGCCAGCGCCAAATGTAATTTTAACGCGTTTTTTTCTTCTTAATGTAAGCTTTAGTATGATTTTAGATGGATATGTATAATCTATTTAAGTTTTTTGTTTGTTCTTTTTCTGTATTATTGTTACGAAATACTCCAAGTTTTCTGTAAATGGACTGTATAGTCTCTCAATAAATAAATATAACTAAAAAGATCATTTTAAGGAGGATAATATCAGAGTTACCGCAAAACTTCATTTTAGATATTCCCTATAATTTTTCCCTAATCAATTTTTCATTTTCCCTGATCTTAAGTAATCTTGCAAAATTTTTAACCTAGAATATTTTATAAACGGAATAAAACAATTTCAAATTAAAATTGAAAATTTTCAATTTCATTCTTCTTAACAGTTATTTGAAGTTATATAAATTCACTTACTTTTGCAAGATTGTTTTTCTAAATTCCTGACTTATGCCGAACCAATAAAACCTAAGTTCCCATGTCCTATACACAGTTCTGTTAGGGCTTTGATTTCCTTCCTTCCAAGCTTGAGTATTTCCCTAGCTCGGTTAGAGTTAAGCTTTGAGCCCAAGAATGTTTTGGCCTGTTTGCAACCAGAAACCAAATCCCACTCATTCTGATGTTCCTCAGTCAGCCAACTGTTAATTTCTTCAGTGACTGGCCTGCTGGAAATACCTGCAGCTGGCTCGGGTCCAGTAAAGTTTCTTCCTGCTGCTAGTTTGGCTAGCCTATCCGATATCTGATTGCCCTTGATACCACTGTGTCTAGGGATCCATAGCAGAGTGGCTCGGTTTTCCTTCGCTAACGTATTGAGTGCCTCAAAGCATTCCCATACTAATAGCGACGTGGTCGTTGTTCCATTTTAGGCCAATATAGCAGCCCTGCTGTCTGAGCAGATACGGATATTCCTTTTATTGTTATACTCTTTTGCCTTGTAGGCGCACTGGACTATGGCCCTAATCTCAGATTGTGAAACTGTGGCGTAGGACTCGATCTCGATTGTGAAGCCCATTCCATTCCTTCTACGCTATACGCCGGCCCCTGCATTCTCCTCGTTCATGGATCCATCTATAAACCAGCTGTCTCCATCGCTGGGCAGATGTGCGTCGCCGTTAAGCCATTCTTCCTTCGTAGATAGGCTAACTCAATACTTCTTATTGAAGAGGTAGCGAGTGACCATTTTGTCCCTGGGCATATTCAGGGTCGGCCTCCACGCGATGTCGACTGGGATCTTCACTGCTGTCGATATCCTTCTGTCGTTTATCAAATTTAGCCTCCAGGCCGCCTTCGCAGCCACGGCCTTGATGGTAAGATGGAGGGGATCCAAACCTATTAGTGCCCCCAGTCACATCGTGGATGTCGACTTCGAGGCTCCAGTGACGCCTCTCAAACTCAGTCCCCTGATCCTTTCCAGTCAAGACTTCACAGTGGATAGCTCGACCCTGCTCCACCAGACCACCGGCGCATAGGTTAGCCTGGGTCGCAAGATCACTGTGTAGATCCACATAAGTGTCTCTGGTTTCAAGGCCCAGCTTTTCCCTATGGCTCTCCTACAGAGCCATAGACTCGCTACTAGCTTCTTGCACTTGTTTTCCAGGTGCTCGTTCCATAACAGCTTCTTATCCAGAATGACTCCTAGGTATTTAGCTCGTTCTTTGATTTCCAGTTGTTGTCCTCCAAGTTTCAATGTACTCGTGGTTCCCCACTTGTACCTTCTGGTGAAAACAACCGCGTCTGTCTTACTCGGATCAACCGATATATAAGTTTTCTTGCACCATGAATCCACTATCATCAGTGCTTGCTTCATTACTCCGAAGAGCGCATCCAGATGCCGCGTAAGTTAACCAGTATATCGTCCGCATAGCCTATGACGTGGTAGCCCTGACTCGAGAGTAGATGAAGCAGCTTATCCACTACTAGGCACCACAGCAAGGGCGATAAAACTCCTCCCTGCGGACA